>JAQZBX010006072.1:0-54321 GCA_029593785.1 Cabassous unicinctus | reverse complement strand
AGATATGATAGGTTCCATGCAATTTTGATTGATTTTTAAAAGTAAGGCAATGTTAATATGTTTTATGTTTATAAAATATAAATATGTCCTTATGTCTATTTGTGTAAGCAATAAAGGAAAAAATGCAAGGAACTGTTACACAGCCATGCAATCCTAAGAAAAGTAGGGTGCTACACAGAACCAGGAAGGACCACTCAACACTGATGGCCATGCACATTAACCTCGAAAGTGGGTGCCAGGGCATACAATCAGTGCCAGTTTTCACACACAGTAACCTAAATGAAACCCAATAGGAGCACTGGAATTCTAAAATTCTTGGTTTAAACAAATGTTGTAAAACACAAAACTGCTTATGCTGTCCCAGGTATTTTCTAAAACATGAGCTCTCAAAAATCACTGGTACTGAAATTAAAGTTCTGATAAAAACACTTACCTTTTCAGTGTTAACAGATTAAATCAGTATATTACAGTGACAGAAAAACAGCTATTTAATGTCAGGGAAATGAAAGTAGAAAATAATTAAATTGGAAGGAAAGGCCAGTTACAAAAATCAAACTGATGTGACAAAGTTTTATTTAAGATGTGTTATTCTTGTAAACCCTGAAACTTAACTACAAAAAAGAAGCTAAAACTGATAGCCAAGGATTCCTATTTTAACCCTGTTATGAGAAGTAACCAAGTTATTTTCTCTAAACAAGATTCAATACATACCCTGAGACTATAACCTCAGCTAGGCCAAGTGTATAATCATATTATTTTATGTCTGGAAAGGTTATCTCAACTCTAGAAACATGTATAATAATAACACCAAAATCCTAGTAAGATGATACAGTAAGGCCAATAATAATCTTAGGAAGACATAAAAATAAATATTAACTTACAATTTAATTAAACAGATGGAATTAATCTTTTAGAATTATGTAAGTATAAATTCAGCAATAAGTTTTTGATCACTGTGTTGGAAATAGTCAATATAGATTACAGTTTTAAAGTATGCAGAATAGTCTGCCATATTAATTTGAAATTACAGTATAAATTCATAGTGAAATTTAATTTCTTTAATTATACATAAAGAAAATTAAAATCTTAAGAGAAAATGGTATACAGCATATGTCTTTTAGATATGAGTTTAATGAATCAAACATTAAATAAATAAAAATGTTCATATGTGTTCATGCAAAATCTCTTGAAATTTAATGTATTATAGATGTTTCACAGCATAGCCCATGAGCCAGGAGCATTTTTGGATTACATCTTCTTGTAATCTGCAAACCATACTTTAATGCTTCTTGCATTCACAGTCTGCTTTGCGACTAAATAAAAGACAAAGGGAAGTTACAAAGATTTACATAGCTGAGACATACAAAACTATAACCACCTAATATAATTGCAAATACAAATAATTTTCTATCTGTCTTCTTCATGTTCTCATCTAGTTATTCTTTCTCAGTATCTCAGTTGAATGGGAATATTTATCTGGTAAAATATTCCAAACTTTCTTTCTGGTAAGATGTGACTGTTTGGTCATCTTGTTTTTACTGGGTGGCTGTATGTTTCTTCTGAAAAGGTGTACTAAGAGAGTACTAAAATATGCACTGCTAAATATCTGGATTACAAATATAGTTTACCTGGATCCATTTTGTAGCATTTTCTAATTTCCCTCTGGTGATTGGAAGCTGAGGTCTGGAATTAAGACATCTCCTCAGGACAATAGTGGGACCCCACCTATGTGTATGAAGAGGATTTGAACACTTACTGCTTTTCTGTTATAAGTGAAAACCCAGAGAAAGACAGTTGTCAACTGAGTTTTTGAGAATGGAGTCAGTGACCTTCAAAGATGTAGCTATGGACTTTTCTCAAGAAGAGTGGGCTCTTCTGGACACATCTCAGAGAAAGCTGTTCAGAGATGTGATGCTGGAGAATATCAACCATCTATTCCAAAATATCAGGTCTGCAAATCAGACATATTTTGCCATTTGGTGCAAGTAGAAGAACTGTGGATAGAAGGAATAAGATTTCTCCAAAGTCAGACTACAGGCAGGGTAAAAGGTTTTTTAAAAAAGAAATGGTGTCCATTCTACCTATGTGCAGGAAAGACACTTTGCCATCATATGTTTGAGATCTTACATTCAAAAGAATCCCTTTAAATGTCGTGATTTGCAAGAAAATTTCACTGACAGATCCACCATGACAGAACATGTGTTAACTCACATGGGAAAGAAACCTTATTTCAAAAACCTATTTGGAAAAGCCTTCACTAACCAGTCATCTTTTTACTCAACTTAAGCAAGTGCAAACTAGAAATAAATCATGTGACTATCATCTAAGTTGTAAAACATTTTGTCAAACCTCCAGCCTTAGAAAATATACTGGTACTGACATTGGAGAGAAACTATGAATGTCATCAATGTTGGAAAGCCTTTGCTCATCCTTCTGACCTTATCAGATATGAGACAATTCACACTGCAGATAAACCTTATAGATGCTGTGTATGTGGGAAAGCCTTCACTTCTTTTTCTGACCTGAGAAAACATGAGAGGACTTACTCTGGAGAGAAAACCTAGGAATGTCATATATGTGGCAAAGCGTACAATCATTGTTCTACCCTTAGACAACATGAGAGATCTCACACTGGAGAGAAACTTTACAAATTTCATCTATGTGGGAAAGCTTTCATTTATTGTTCTGACCTTAGAAAATATGAGAGGACTCACAAGGGAGAGAAACCCTATAAATGTGTATATGGGAAAGCCTTCACTTATTATTCTCATCACAGAGAACATGAAAAAACTCATAATGGAGAGAAACTTTGAATGTAACCAATGTGGGAAAGCCTTCATTTATTTTTCTCACCTTAGAACACATGAGTACTCACACTGGAGAGAAACCATATAAATGTAAACAATGTGGGGAAAACTTCATTGTTCTTCCCTTAGGCATCATAAAAACACTCACACATAGAAACCATATGAATGTAATCAATGTAGGAAAGGCTTTATGTTTCTGCCCTTAGAAAACATGAAAACTAACGCTGGAGAGAAACCCTATCAATGCTATTGATGTTGAAAAGTCTTCAATCATTGTTCTAATTTAGAAAACCTGGTGCAGCAGTTTGATATTGTTTATGAATTCCAAAAATAGATATTGGATTATGTTTATAAACTGGTTTGCTCCTCTGGGCATCTTATATTATATTGGATTCAGAGGTTTCACTTTTACTTGATTAACTAATGATTAAGGCTTTGATTGGGCCATGTCAGTAGGGCATTGAGTCCCCATCCCCCTGGTGGGCAGGGACCCACAGAGAAACTTCACCACAGATAAGGGAGGTGGGAATTTTAATGCTGGAGCCCTGAGAAGTAAATAAACAGAGATGCAGATACATGAGGAAAGACAGAAGGCTCCATTATACACTGCAGAGTCCCTGCAAAGAGAGATGAGACATTCACCTGATAGTTTACAGCTGGCCTTGTGGAAAGAGCAGAGCAGCTGAGCCCAGAGAGAAACAAACCTGGGAGAGAGACAAGACTTATCCCAGCCTACATCTGATATTTGAAGAAGCTAACACCATGGATCCTTAAGAGGAAGAGGAAACCTGAACCCTTGCAGACATTGGCTGCTGTCTTGTCCCAACACATGGCAACAGACTTTGGTGAGTTAAGTAACTTATACTTTATGGCCTGGTAACTGTAAGCGTCTACCCTAAATAAATACCCTTTTATAATAGCCAACAGATTTCTGGTAATTTGCATCAGCACTGCTTTGGCTGACTAATACACCTGGTAATATGAGAAAACTTACACAATAAATGTTTCAAATATAGAAGAGATATCAGCTGTAGAATTAATCTATAACAGATGAGAGATCTCACACACTGAAGAAACACTGTTTGTAATCAATGTGTCATCTATGTAACAAATCCTTCAGTTGATCTATGGTATGACAGATATCAAAATACAATTGCAATGAAAGTGGAAGCATCTTCATTGACCTCTATATCTCATATACATACCAGAGAAATCATATGTGAAATTCTATGTGTATAATCAGTGTTGCAATGCCTTAAATTGTAATATATACTTAATGAAATGAAATAAAATGAAATAAATTAAAATAAAATAAAAAACACACAGAGCTACAAACTCTGCCTAAGTCAAGGCCAAGGAGGACATTCTCCATGACAATTGTCCCCTATACTTGAATGCCATCAACACCCTTAGCAGGAGAACAGCTCACCAAATTAAAGAGGTTTGCATAAACACATGTCAATTTACTAGTGTAGAGTCTACAGCGATGTCTTATTCAATCAAGTGTTTGAAGAAAACACTGACCTTTCCCTTTGCCTCAAGAATACAGTGTTGCATTTTGTTCATTAGTGTGACTAAGGGTTTCTATAGGAAGCAATTTTAAGGAATTCCACTTGAACTTGCAGACAATAATAATCCTCATTCTAAGGATAAGGGAAAAAGATCTAATTTGGAGATTCTGTTTTATTCCATACATATATATTCAAAACACTTTTTGGGTCTGCATACATAATAACACCGTGTGTACCCAGTCCCTGGGCATCCCCTGAGAACTGCACCCAGGCCAAAAATATTAGTCACATTAAGGAGTGTGGACCTCAGTGGTGTTTTAACATCTCTAGGAATTACTGACAGTTAAGAATCAGTAAACAATAACTTTGAGATGGACTGAGCGTTTCCCTGGTAAATGGCTGTCAGCTATCCATGTGAATTCTTGGAGAAAAATATACAATATGCACTTTGGCTTAGGGTACTTCCTAAAAGAGGCTGACCTCCCTTTCATTCGAAGTGTCCTGAGGATATAAACTGGCTTATGTCAGAGAATTGTATAGGGGTTATGATTCCTTACTAGGACAACATGAGCTAGTTTTCAGCTAAAACCTAAATATGCAAATATGGAACGATTCTTCATTACAAGAGAGTTAACAAATGGATTGCTTTCCCATCTATTCAATTCATTAGGGGGCACTTGACCCACAAGCCATTGCTACAGATGTCTGCACAAGAAACACATTGATTATGAACTTGAATTTTTTTGTTTGTCTTGGTAGTTGCTCCCATTTTGTCTCTCAGACATGTATACTGCCAATTGGCTTCTTTCCACTCTGGGAATCTAATTCCACTGAAGCAAGCTTCCATCACCTTTAGTGTACTTATGGTAGTCACAGCAAAGCTTTACAAGGATTCTGATGACTCCATCACCAATGAATTTCTTAATGCCTTGGTGAAATCTCTGTCCTTGGAGGAGTAATTTGAGAAATCATGAGTGATGGTTATGCAGTGTCAGAATATAGTACACTAATGACCAATCACAAAATCTCAATCTTCCTGTACCTTAGACCTCTTCTTCAAGAGTATGTGAAGTTTGTCTAACATTTTTTTGAACAAATCAATCTTACTGATACATATTAATAAAGCATACAATTTATCCAGTGTACAATCAATGGAATTCATATAATCACATAGTTGTACATTCATCATTTCAATCATTATTAAAGCATTTTCATTATTTCAATAATAATAATAAACAAACAAACAAACAAAAAACAGACAAAAAACAAACAAATTCCCAATCTCTAAATCTCTGTTTCCCCTGCTGTACAAAGCTGCTATTTCTGACTATTCTTGCACAATTATTTGTTTATTAAGCAGTTTAACTCCGATATAGTCACATAACATATGATCTACCCAAGGTGTATAATCAATGGCTTTTAGTATAATCATCTAAAAAAATTTAGAACAATTTCATTACTCCAAAAAGAAAGACTCCACATCCCTTTGCATTTCTTCCCCACCATACATAACCAATAATCTAATTTCATCTTTATAAACTGATTTATATTTGCATTTTATATAAATGGAGTCACACAATATGTAGTACTTTGTGTCTGTACTCCTTTATTTAGTATAATGTATTGGGTTTTTTTGTCTAATATTAACATTTTTTTGCATTAGCCTACATATATTCAGCTTCAAAGAAAAAGAAAAATGGTCTTATATATCCAATTTTACCCATATTCATATTTCACATAACATATTTATATTTCACATAATATATTTAGTTCATAATAGGGTAATCATACAGTATTTGACCTTTTGTGTCTGGCTTGCTTCACTCAATATAATGTCCTCAAGTTTCATCCATGTTTTCATATGTTTCACAACTTCATTTATTCTTACCACTGCATGATATTCCATCCTGAGTATACTCCAATATTTGTTTATCCATTCATTAGTTGATGGACACCTTGGTTGTTTCCAACTTTGGTCTATTATAAATAACGCTGCTATGAATATTGGTGTGCAGATGTCTACTCATGTCATCTGCTCTCAGTACTTCTGGGTATATACCTAGTAATGGTATTGCTGGGCCCCATGATAAGTCTATATTCAACTGAATTCGGAACTGCCAAATAGTCTTCCACTGTGCCTGTACCATTCTACATTCCCACCAACAGTGAATAAGCATTCCAATCTCTCCACATCTTCTCCAAACTTTACAATTTCCAGGCTTTTTAATAACGGTCAGTCTAATAGGTGTGAAATGATATCTCAATGTAGTTTTGATTTGCATTTCCCTAAATGCTAGTGATGTTGAACATTTTTTATGTGTTGCTTCACAATTTGTATTTCTTCTTTGGACAGTTGTCTTTTCAAGTCATTTGCCCATTTTGTAATTGGATAGTTTGTCTTTTTATTGTTGAGTTGTATGATCTCCTTATGTATCATGGATATTAAACCCTTATCAGACATGTGATTGCCAAATATTTTTTCCCATTGAGTCAGCTGCCTTTTCACTCTTTTGACAAAGTCCTTTGAGATGCAAAAGTGTTGAGTTGAATTTTGAGGAAGTCCCATTTATCTATTTTTTCTTCTGTTGCTCATGCTTTGGGTGTAAGGTTTAAGAAACTATCACATACCACAAGTTCTTGAAGATGTTTTCCTATAATTTCTTCTAGGAGTTTTATGGTTGTCATTTTCATATTTAGGTCCTTGATTCATTTTGAGTTAATTTTTGTATAAGGTGTGAGATATAGGTCTTCCTTCCTACCCTTCCTTCCTCCCGCCCTTCCTCCCTCCCTTCCTTCCTTCCTTCCTTCCTTTATTTTCTTTGCATATTGCTATCCAGTTCTCCCAGCACTATTTGTTGAATAGTCTGTTCTAGCCCAGTTGGGTTTGCCTAACAGCCTTGTCAAAAATCACATGACTGTAGATGTGATGGTCTCAATTGGTTCCATTGGTCAATCTGTCTCTTCTTATGCCAGGACCATGTTGTTTTTACCGCTGTAGCAAGGTAATATGCTTTAAAGTCAGGAAGAGAAAATCCTCTAAATTCATTCTTTTTTAAAAGACATTTTTGGCTATGCAAAGCCCCTTACCCTTCCAAATAAATTTGAAAACTGACTTTTCAATTTGGGATTTTTAAAATTTGGGAGTTTTATTGAGATTGCATTGAATCTGTAAATTAGTTTGCATAGAATTGACATCTTAATAAAATTTAGTCTTCTGATCCATGACCATGGAATGTCCTTGCATTTATTTAAGTCTTCTTCAGTTACTTTTAGCAATGTTCTGTAGTTCTCTGAATACGAGTACTTTATGTCCTTAGTTGAGTCTATTCCTAAATATTTTATCATTTTAGTCATTATTACAAATGGAATTTTTTTCTGATTTTCTCCTTAGTTTGCACAGCTGTATTGTATAGAAATGCTATTGATTTTTGAATGTTAATCTTGCATCACTCTACTTCTAGCAGCTTTGGTGTGGATTTTTCAGGATTTTCTAAATAGAGGATCATATCATCAGTGAATAGTGAAAATTTTACTTCTTCCTTTCCAATTTGCATGCCATTTATTTCTTTATCGAGCGTAATTGCTAGAGCTAGAACTTCTAGGACAATATTGAATAATAATGCTGACAGTGGGCATCTTTGTCTTGTTCCTGATTTCAGAGGGAAAGCTTTCAGTCTTTCACTGTTGAATACAATGTTGATTTATATGTGCTTTACCATACTGAGAAAGCTTCCTTCTATTCCTATCTTTTGGAGTGCTTTTTATCAAGATAGTTTGCTATATTTTGTCAAATCCTTTTTTGCATCAATTGAGAGGAAATGTTATTTTTCTTCTTCAATTTATCAATTTGGTTTACTACATTAATTGATTTTCTTGTATTGAACCACCCTTGCATACCTGAGATAAAAACCACTTGATCATGGTGTATAATTATTTTTAAACACTTTTGGATTCTGTTAGCAAGTATTTTGTTGAGGATTTCTGAATCTATATTCATTAGAGATATTGGTCTGTAATTTTCTATTTTCAAAGTATCCTTTTAAAAAATATATCTTTTTAAAGATGCTTAGATTACATAAATGTTACACAAAAATTACAGGGATTTCCATGTTCCCAACCTCCCACACCTCCCATAATATCCCATATAAACATCTTTCATTAGTGTGGCACATCACCTGCAATGGACATACACATCCTAGGGCTTTGCCACTAAGCATGGACCACAGTTCACATTATACACCACTCTCTCTCCAACACAGTTCTGCATGTTATATGCTAATGTAAAATGGCCTATATCTGTCATTGTAATGTCTCTCAGGATAATTCCCAAGTCCTGAAAAAGCACCTGTATTACAACTGTTTTTCCCTTCCCTGCCCCAAAAGTATCCAGTGGCCACTGGCTCACGTTTCCTGTCTCTGGAAGTACACCTACAAACTCCAGCATAACATATAGGTTTGAATAGAAGGGACTGATGGACCATGTGCAGGGAGGACTTATTTGAGTCTAACTCTGTCACTCTCAGGAACACAGATTCCAAAGTAGATCCCACTGATAAGGCATGAATCTTTGAAGCTGTCATGCCTTATATAGGACCTGGGTGTCTCCAGAGCCATCAGGAGTGCCTCTGTGTGGGATGATATCCACTTTGGTGTTCTATGAGATCATACCGAGGTGCACATAGCGTTACCTCTGAGATGACCTCCGGACTCTCTTTGAAGTTTCTTAGCCACATGAACTCATTTGTCTTTACCTTTTACCCCTTTTATTCAAGGTCTTTTTCCAGGGTATTGCCATTTGGCACTTGGTATTAATCTCTCATTGCCAGAGAGGCTTATCCCCGGGAGTCAGGTCCCACGTTGGGGGGAAGGTAATGCATTCATATGCCGAGTTTGGCTTAGAGACAGGCCACATTTGAGCAACAAGGAAGCTTTCAGGTGGTAACACTTAGGCACCCCATAACAGTAGGCTAATTTTCAATTAGAAGAACAAAGACTCTTAGGCTAGTCATCAATAACAAGAACCCATCAGTGAACCCTCCTCCTTTGCCAGACACTGCCCCTGCACTTGGGGCCTGTTGCTGCTACCTTGGAGAATATGGCAGAGCTCTCCAGGCTGGGAATTCAGTATTCCCTCATTTATTGAGTGATTGTCTATTCACTGTGACAATGCTCCACCCCTTGATCATTTGAAAAATTTTATATATCTTTCATGTATATTCAGGTGAACTTCCTCCCGTGAAACCCCCATCCCAGACACCCCCCACCAATGTTCCTCTCCTGCCCCCTGTAGCCCTTCTGTCATTCAAACCTTCCTTGAAGATAAAGCCCATATAATAGCCAAATACAGTTAATAGGAAAATGAAATAATAAAGTTTAAATATCAGAGATAAAATACATGGGAACTAAAAAAAAAAAACACTGTAAATAAAATAAAATTGAAGGATTGGGATATTCAAAAATGGGAAAAAACAAAAGAATTATAAAAATTTTTTAAACATTTTTCCTTTTATAACTGCATTATTGGGTTTCCATTCTGTACTGTGGCGCCTGCCCCCTCTCACTCTGCCGTGTCTCCTGAATTTTCATTTAATTTTCAAAGAAGTTTTAAGTCACAGCAAAGTCACACACAGAATATTAGAGACTCCCATACACCCAACCTCCTTCCCCTTTCTCACCCCATATTAAAACCTTTTTCATGTGGATGGTAGCATTGTTATAACTGTTATACAGATAGTGAAGCTTAGCTACTAAACATTGTCAATGGTTTACAGTGTAGTTTACAATTTAGATGGTACAGTTTAATAATTTTTGATGATATTTGCCATGTCCTGTGTCCATCACTGTAAGGTAATGAAAAACATTTCCCCTAACCACTAAATATCCCAGTTTGATCTTTTCTGTTCCTTCCTCTCCATCCCCTTGGGGTACATGACACCTCCTCTCTTGACTCATTGGATGAGAAGATTCATAGTTACATGCAACAAAACTTCTTGACATGCTGATTGTCCTCCCTTATTAGGATCCACCCTTGCTCCTAAGAGACAGCCACCTGTCTGTTTCTGGGTGAATCGGACCTCCCAAAGATGGGGGGCCATCTCCTTCCCAATCAGCGTGTGGGTCTCCACTCCCCTACACAACACATTATGACAGGATGAACACTCACATACTCCCCAGAAACCTACTCCAGATGCACCCCTTCCTGAATGCCCCCCCAACCTACACCCTAAACCAGTCACACTAACTTGTCATAGTGTCATGATAGCATTCCCACTCATGCACTTTCAACATCATACCCACAAATCCCATGTTCATCTAGTTCCCTTCCCATCTCTCCCCCTAGTATACTGGGTATTCTAACCCGCCCTTCCTAATCTACCCACCTGTCAACCCTGCACAAATTATCTTTATCTTATCTTGGTATTAGGGTGATTTTGGCAACACAGAATGAGTTTGGTAGCAATCTTTCCTGTTCAATTTTTTTTTTGAAGAATTGAGCAAGATCAGTATTAGGCCATCTTTAAATGACTGGTAGAATTTCCCTGTGAAGCCATCTGGTCTGGGGCTTTTCATCTTTGTGATGACTTTGAAGACTGTTTCAATCTCTTCACTTGTGATGGCTTTGTTAAGGTCTTCTATTTCTTCTAGGGTCAGTGTAGGTGGTTTGTGTGTTTCTAGGAACTCACTCTTCTACTCTACATTTTCCAATTTTTTTGGTATACAGTGTTCATAGTATCTTCTTATGATGACTCTTATTTCTGCAGGGTGAATGTAATGTCCCACCTATCCTTTCTTATTTTATTCATTTGTGTCTTCTTTTTATCTTTGTCAGTCTAGCTAAGGGTTTGACGATTATTTTGATCTCAAAGAATCAACCTTTGGTTTTGTTAGTTCTCTCTATTGTGTTTTTTCTTGTTGTTGTTGTTGTTCACAATTTCATATACTTCTGCTCTGATCTTTACTATTTCTTTCCTTTGGCTTGGTTTGGGATTATTTTCTTGTTCTTTTTTAGTTCCACCAGATGTGCATTTGGTTCTTCAATTTAGCTCTTTCATACTTTTTTTAAGATATACTTAAAAAAAATTTTTTAAAGATACTTAGATTACATAAATGTTACACAAAAAATATAGGGATTCCCAAACACCCCACCTCCCACACTTCCCACAACCTCCAACATAATCATCCTTCATTAGTGTGATTCATTAATTTCAATTGATAAACACATCCTGAGGCATTGCCATTAAACGTGGATGATAGTTCCCCTTGTATACCACACTGTCTCCCACAGAGTTCTGCATGTTATATGATGATATAAAATGGCCTGTATCTGTCATAGCAAAGTCACTCAGGACAATTCCCAAGTCCCAAAAAAGCCCCTGTATTATAACTGCTTTTCCCTCTCCCTGCTCTCAGAGCCTCCAGTGTCCACTGACTTCACATCAATGTCATAATTTCTTCCATTGCTTGAATCACAATTTGTGTATAGTAGAATACCAGTAAGTCCACAGAAGTCCATAGCCCTTCTTCCCATCCTGAGGAGTGTGGGATGGTGATGTTCACTCCACTTTCAATTGAGAGGGGGCTTATATCCCATGGAGAAAATGCATGGGATTATCCTGCCTGCAGCTGTAGGCTCTCTTCATTGCTTGGGATGACTGTTGTCCATCATCATCTCCCCGCCATTTGTACAGAGTGAGTCCAATAAGCTGTAGAGGAGGATTTGATGCTCCACCAAGGTTCTGGGCCCAGCTGGCACATGGACAGCCCAAAGACTCAAGTCTCTGAATGTACACCTACAAACTCCAGCACCAAGTAGAGGTTTGAAAAGAAGGGACAGATGAGCCATGTGCAGGGAAGACATAGTTGAGTCCAACTATGTCACTCTTAGGAGCACAAACTCCAAAGTAGGGCCCACTGGCAAGGCACCAAATTCCAGAGCTATATGCCCTGACATAGGACCTGGATGTTTCCAGAACCTTCAGAAACCCCATTATTTCAGGTGATGTCCACTTTGGAATTCTATGAGATCCTACTGAGATGTGCATAAGCATTAGCGGTGGGATGACCTCCCGACTCATTTTGAAGTCTCTTAGCCATATAAACTCAATTGTCTTTACCTTTTCTTCCTTTTATTCAAGGTCTTTTTCCAGTTTCATTGCCAGTTGCCAGCAATCCCTTGGTGCCAGGGAAGCTTATCCCTGGGAGTCATGTCCCATGCTGGGAGGAAGGTAATGCATTCATAGGGTGAGTTTGGCTTAGAGAGAGGCCACATTTGAGCAACAAGGAGGATCTCTGGAGGCAAGCCTTAGGCACCCCATAAAAATAGGGTGTTTCAATTTCAAGAGCAAAGACTCATTAGGCAGGTCATCAATATCATGGACCCATCAGAGGATCATCCTCCTTTGCCAGTCACTGCCCCAGCATTTGGGGGACTGTTGCTTCTCCCTTAGAGAATATGACAGAGCTCTCCAGGATGGGAATTCAGTATTCTCTCATTTATTGAGTGATTCTCCACCCACTGTGACAATAACCTGGGAACATTTGAACATTTTTACATACCTTATATTTATTCTCAGGTGAACTTCCTCCTATGCCTCCCCCATCCCTGAGACTGCACACCAACAATCCTTCCCCAACCCAGTTGTAACCCTTCCGTGATGCAAAGTTTCTTCAAAGATGAAGTCATTACAATACCTGAATACACTTAATAGGAAAATAAAATAATAATGATATGTTTAAATGTAAGAGATAAAATACATACATTTTTTTAAAAAGAAACTAAAAATAAAATTAAATTAAAAGACTGGGATATTAAAAAAATAAAAAATATTTTTAAAAAGTATTTTTTTTTAACTTTTGCCTTTCATCATTGCAATATCTGGTGTCCAGTCTGTACCGTGGCACCTTCCTTCCCCCTCTCATTCTCCAGTGTCTCACTATTTTTCATTTTGTTTTCAAAGAAGTTTTTGGTCAGAGCAAAGTCACACACAGAATGCAGGAGACTCTCATATACCCAACATCCTTCTCCTTTCTTCCCCTTAATATTAATACCTTTTTATATGTGGATGGTAGCATTGTTATAACTGATATACAAATAGTGAAACATAACTACTAAATATTGTCAATGGTTTACCCTATGGCTTACATTTTAGACCACACACTTTTATAAATCTTGATGAAATTTAATATGTCCTGTGTCCATCACTGTATGGTAATGAAGAACATTTCTATTGACCACTAAATACCCCCTCTTTGATCTATACTATTCCTCCTACCCATCACCCCAGGGCCCACGATGACCCCCTGGCTTGACTCGTTGGATGATGAGATTCATGGTTACATGTAACAAGAGGTCTTGACACACTGGTTTGTTCTCCCATATTAGGAACCACCCTTGCTCTTGAGAGAATCCTGCCTATTTCTGAACAAATTGGTCCTCCCAAAGATGGGAATCCAACTCCTTCCCATTCATTATGTGGGTCTCCACCCATGATACAAAACATTATGACATAATGAACACTCACTCACCTTAGAAGCCTGCTCTAGGTGTGCCCATCATGAATGCCCCCCCAAACAAACACCCTAAACCAGTGACCCTTTCTTGTCATTTTGCCATAAGAACATTCCCACCTCTGTACTTTCAACCTCATACCCACAAATCCCCAGTCTTCACCTAGCGCCTCTCCCAACCCTCGCCCAGTATCCTGGACCATCTGACCTACCCTTCCCAATCAACCCACCTGTCAACCCAGCACCACACAACCCAGTAATATCACTACCCTCCTGTCCTCTCTCTCCAAAACTCAACTACAATCTATGAATATACCATAGATTACATCCATATGAGTAATAGCTCAAAACCTTCTCTTATCTTTCTATTACTTGTAAACCTATCTCACAGACAATAGATCTCTGAGACTGCTCAATTTCCTTAATTCATATCAGTGAGGTCATATACTGTTCAAGCTTCAATTCCTGCTTCACTCAACATAAGGTCTTCAATATTCATCCATGTTATCCCATGTGATAGCACTTTATTCCTTCTTACAGCAGAGTAATATTCCATTGTATGTATGTACCACATTTTGTTTACTGATTCCTCTGTTGATGGGCACCTGGGTTGATTCCAACTTTTGGTGATAGTGAACTATGCCACTATGAACATTGGTGTGTATATACCTGTTCGTGTCTTTGCTTTCAATTCTTCAGGGTATATACCCAGCAGTGGAATCACTGGATCATATGGAAGTCCTATAATAAGTTTTTTGACGAACTGCAAACTATCCTCCATAGTGGCTGGACCATTCTACAATCCCACCAACAGTGGATAAGGGTTCCCATTCCTCTACATGCTCTATAACACTTATAGTCTGCTGTTTTTTTAAGAGACACCATTCTAATGGGTGTAAGATGGTATCTCATTGTAGTATTGATTTGCATTTCCCTAATAGCTAGTGATGTCTAACATCTTTACATGTGCTTTTTAGCCATTTGTATTTCTTCCTCAGAGAATTGTCTTTTCAGGTCGTTTGCCCATTTATTAAATGGGTTGTTTGTCTTTTTATTTTCGATGTGTAGGATTTCTTTATATATGCAGGATATTAGCCTCCTATCGGATGTATGGTTGGAAAATATTTTCTCCTAATGGGTAGGCTGCCTTTTCAGGTTCTTGATAACGTCCTTTGAGGTGCAGACATTTTTAATTTTGAGGAGATCCCATTTATCTATTTTTCTTTTACTCCTTGTAATTTTGGTGTGAAGTTCATGAAACCATTTCCTATTACAAGGTCCTGTAGATGTTTCCCTACATTATCTTCCAAGGCATTTATGGTCCTTGCTTTTATATTTAGATCTTTGATCCATCTTGAATTGATTTTTGTATAAGGTGTGATTTGGTGTTCCTCTTTCATTCATTTGGATATGGATATCCAGTACTCCAAGCACCATTTGTTGAAGAGGCTATTCTCTTTCAACTGAATGGGCTTGGTGGCCCTGTCAAATATCATATGACTTTATATGCGAGGATCTATATTGGAACTCTCAATTCGGTTCCATTGGTCAGTGTGTCTATCCTTGTGCCATTACCATGCAGTTTTGACCACTGTAGCTTTAAGGTATTGTATTAGTCAGGGTTCTCTCAGGAAACAGAATCAACAGGAGAAATCTGTCAATAATTTGAGATTTTATAAGAGTCTCTCACGAGACTGTGGGGATGCACAAGGCCAGGTTCTGCAGGCAGGTTGCAAAGCTGGGGCTCCAATGAAAGTCCAAATAAAGGTCCTTGATGATTTTCTAGAAGAAGTTACGTGTCCAAAGACAAGCTGGGAAATTCTCTCTGAATGTTGAAATCACTTCCCCTTTTAAGGCATTCAACTGATTGGATAAAAGCATCATCCATTGCTAATTGCAAATAGGAGAGTTGAATGGGGATGTGGTGGAAATCATCACACCTGCATCCTTCAAATCCTTGATGGTGGCACTAATTTCTGCAATCCCTCCAGGAATCCAGTATAGCCTATGATTTATTATTTTGCTATGCAGGGGCAGTTATAGAGTCTTCCACTTGGCCTTTCCAACGATAATAACCCTCACTCCATAGGTCAGGGATCCAATGTGAGGATTTGGCAAGTTACTGAGTATATCTATTCCAATTACACATTCTGGAACGGGGGAAATAACCACAGAATGGGTCCAGGGACACACTGGACCCACTGTGAGACAGGCTTGAGCTAAAACTCCATCAATCACCTGCCCTTCATAAGCCCCTACTCTGACTGGGGGACCACAGTGACATTTTGGGTGTCCTGGAATTAATGTGACTTCTGAGCCAGTGTCTAATAATCCCCAAAATGTCTGATCATTTCCTTTTCCCCAATGCACAGTTACTCTGGCAAAAGGCCATAGTTCTTCCTGGGGAAAGGTGGGAGGAAGATTAACAGTATAAATTTTTGGCAGTTTAACAGGATCCTTCCCCAAGGGGACCTAGCCTTCTCCTCATTCAGGGGCTCTGGGTCTGTAAACTGTCTCATGTCTGGGAATTGATTAAGGGGCCATGATTCTCTGCATCTGTAATTTGAGTTAGGGTTTTCTTCACTTGACCTAGAACTCTTCTGCTTATACAGATCCAGAAGAAATTTAGTAGACTGCCCATGTATTTCACTTCTAGGTACCTCATGATCTATTAGCTGCTTTGAAACTGCCTTTTTTTGTGGTAGCCATGCCCACCTTGCCTTTGGTGATTAACTGCCCATACTCGACTTTTACTGGACTGAGATCCAATCATCCCCATAATGTTTAAGGATTCCAATTCCATTACAGCCCTCCTTAGAGTAATATATGGACTGCAGAGAAGAGTAATCACAGAGCTCTTCAGAAAAAATGGAGTTAGTCTTACAAATTTATCCCTCACAGTCCTGTTTAAAGATATGTCCTCTGGAAATCCCTGGGGTGTGTGGGCAGGTCTCAAATGGTAAATCCATTCTAGCATTCAATCTCTCTAAGCCTTTGAATCCCCTCATCTACTGTATACCAGGGCAAATCGGGTATCTCAGCATCAGATATTCTATGCCATCTTTCGTCCACGTTTCAGTCAGCCACCCAAACAATCTGTTAGAACTCTTTCTAACCCCTCAAGCTACAGCACTGAATCCAGAATTTCTGCTTAGTGAGCCCATATCAATAAATTCAGCCTGATACAACTTTATATTCCTTCCACCATTATCCCATACACATTTCCCTGATGTCTATCTATATAAGTTGGAAAATACATGCAGTTCTTTCAGAGTATAGCATACTTCTTCCAGGTTCACACTTTGTATTTCACCTTTGGGAGCTTGTTGTAATTTTAGTCTAGTAATAGGTCTCAAAGACAAGAGGGGTGGTGATGGTGGTAAGGAGAAAGATTAGAGATATCTTGCTGGCTACTAACTTCAGGGCATTCTTTTGCATTTTTTTCTTGTGAGACAAGATTAATCTCTTCAGGCAGGTGTTGGAAGGCAGATTCTTCAGGGAAGACTGGAACCTGGGCAGTGCATGCTGGAGTTTGGTTGGTACCTGCCTCATGGCTGGGAGGAGGTCCAGACTCTCTGGGGCTGGCTGGAGGTTGGGCCGTGCATGCCATATTTAGGCTGGTACCTGCCTGAGGGCTGGGGGGAGGTCCAAAATCCCTGCATCAGGCCAGAGGCTGGGCAGTGCATGCTACAGTTTAGCTGGTAACCACCTCAGGGCTGGAAGGAGGTTCAGACTCCCTGGGGCAGGCTGGAGGCTGGATGATACAAGGTTGACACAGTGTGGTCTCCAAAAGGCAGGTCATTGCAGGTTTATCTAGTAACTTCTCAGCAGAATTTAGGGTTCAAATATCCCCACCAATATTATCATCATCCCATATGTCTCCATACCAATCCTCAGGGTTCCACTCTTGTCCAATCAATGCCTTCACTTTAATTGCAGAAACCTTTTAAGGTTGAGATTTTAGTTTCCTCTGTAATTCTGCTACTCATACAGTGAGAGTCTGGGTTTGATTCTCAGATATCTCAAGTCTGTAGCTACAGGAGACAAGATTTTCTTTCAAGGCACACATAGAAACTTTCATATCATTCATGTGACATTTAAGTTTCAAATTTGAAGACTTTACCTCATCTCTTTCTTTTGTAACTGTATCCAGGGTATCTAGGAGATGCCAGCCAACATCATTATACATTTTGATTTCACAAAATTCTGTAAAGGTGTTGAAAACCCTCTCACCCAGATCCTTGCTTCTTGTAAGTGTGGAAGTTTGGGAATCCAGTGATTCTCTATGGCCAGCTCATGCCCTAGCCTGTTAGAAGCATCTTCATTATTGGAAAGGGAGTCATTAGTACACTTGAGTCCAATTAAAGTAGAGAGCCTATTACAAAACTCAGACATTCTGTGTTTAAGACTGTGTTCCTCAAGAACCACTCCTGGTAACAAGCTGTATTAGTCAGGGTTCTCTTGGGAAACAAAACCAACAGGAGATATCTGTCAATAATATGATAGTTTATAAGAGTCTCTCACATGACCGTGGGGATGCACAAGTCCAGGTTCCACAGGCAGGCTGCAAACCAGTGGTTCCGATGAAAGTCCTTTGAAAGGTCCTTGATGAGTTTCTGGGAGAAGTTGCCTGTCCAAAGAGGAGTTGGGAAATTCTCTCTGAATGTTGAAATCACTTCCCATTTTAAGGCAGTCAACTGATTGGATAAAAGCAACACTCATTGTTGATGCAATATTCCTAATTGATGCAGATTTCATCAGCCATCCATGCAGTAAACTCACTGGTGATTGAAGTTCATAAATGCTCTTGTATTACAATTAGCCCAGTGTTTGCTGGACCTAACACCTGGAAACAATTACCTGGTTGAGTTGACACATTAACCTAACTATCACCAGTATGTTTTAAAGTCAGGTAGTGTGACACCTCCAACTTCTTTTTTCTTTTTCAATATGTCTTTGGTGATTCGGGGCTTCTTGCCCTTCCAAATACATTTTGTAGTTAGTTTTTCCAATTCATTTAAAAATACAGTGTTTATTTTTATTGGGATTGCATTAAATCTGTAGTTTACTTTGGGTAGGATATACATCTTGATGATGTTTAGTACTCTTATCCGTGAACAGGGAATAGTCTTCCATTCATTTAAGTCTTCTTTGATTTCCTTTAACACTGTTGTGTAGTTTTCTGTATATAAGTCCTTTACATCTTTAGTTAAATTTATTCCTAGATATTTGATACCTTTAGTTACTATTGTAAATGGTGTTTTTTCCTTGATTTCCTCCTCAGATTACTCATTATTTGTGTACAGAAATGCTACTGATTTTTGAACATTGGTCTTATAGCTTACAAATTTATTGATCTCTTTTATAAATTGTAGATGATTTGTTTTAGATTTCTCAGGACTTTCTGATGGAGTTTCAATTAAAAGTCATGACTACTGACAGAAAGTAGGTCACCTTGGAATGTAGGAGACAGACTGGAATGTAGTAGGAGACAGGCATCTCTAGTCTCAAGACACTGAGATAAGATCTGATAGGAGTTCAGTGGGGAAATATCCTGAACTTCAAAGAGAGTTTCATTTATATGTTAGATAAAGATTTACAAGGTCTGCTACCTGCAGGAATGTAAAGAGAACTGAGTCATTAACCCTTAAAACCTCCTGACTTTAGTAAAGTGTAAACTGTCACATATCTATTGCCCTTGCACATGTACACACATATTTTCTTAGTTCTAAAGCTAAATAAAAGCCACTGTGTTTTATGCAGTGGGCCTCTCCTCCCTTTGGATGGAGGGTCCCCTGATCACAGTTATTTCTTTCTCATCTCTTCTCTTTGTTTTAATTTTTCTCATCCATGGCACTGTTTTCATGGACACAGTTCCTGAATGTCAACATTTGGTGCCCAACGTGGGGCCCTGAAAAAGTGATTTTTCTTTCAGTCAGTGCAGAGTGGACCAAGGATCTCCTGAGAGCAGTTTTAAGGAAAAAGAAAACAGAAAGGTAAGTTACATCCTTGGATTCATCACGATATGGGGAATCAGCATTCAAACTTTGAAGAGTACTCTAGAGTGTTAAAAACTTTATTAAAAAGCACCGGTGTAAATGTTAAATTCTTACCTTTTGAGGAACTTTTTTCTCTTGTACAGAAATATTGTTATTGGTTTCAGCCACAAGGTCAGGATATTTTAAACCTGAAACAAGGAAAGTTAATAATGAAAGCTTTAAAAAGGCCTTATCAAAAGGGAGAAATAATTCCCTTTCATGTTTGGTCTTTGTTTAGTCTTATTTCTGTTGCTCTTGAACCATTACAGTCAAATGAAAATGAAGATATTAAACAGGATACTGCTATCACTGGACTGATAGCAGAACAAGCTAATGATGATTTTAATGAAAATATATATGAAAAATTTAGTGAACAGGCAAAAAACAGATAAACGCATGTCTAATAAAAAGGAGGAAAAGAAAAAGGGAGTTTATGGAACTTTTCCAGCGGTCACTATGCCATCTGCTCCAAAAGATGATTTATTGTCTTTTGAACCCACGTCTGTGCCTCCTAAGGTATCTACTGATCCATTTTTTTTTACAACATTTGATGACTCTCCAAAAGTTTCTCTTTTTGTGCCAGCACCATCCTCTTCAATTATGAAAAGCATAGCATAGCAAAGTAGAGAAGGAGTTTCAGAGGCTATGCAACTTTTTTCTGCTTTTCTAGTAACAGTAACTCAAATTCCAATAGATGTTGAAAATTCCCAATGGGGTGTACAATTTGAGCATGCTCCTATTCCTTTTAAAACTATCAAAGAATTAAAACAAGCATGCACTCAATATGGTGTAAATTCTCCTTATACCCAAGGACTGGTGCAAGGAATGGCACAAACAGAAAGATTAATACCATGGGATTGGGATTTGTTAGCTTAAGCTGATCTTATTTCAGCAGAATTTTTACAATATAAAACTTGGTGGGCTGATGAAGCTAATATTGTCACACAACAAAATCAACAGCAAAAGCCACCAGTGCCTATTGCCGCTGAACAAATATTAGGAATAGGTCAATGGGCTGGGGTTCCTCGCCAAGCTCAATATGATGATATTGCCATTGTACAAGTTTGATTGTGCTGCCTAGTTGCATGGTGACAAATCTCCACCCCCTGGACAGACTGTACAATCATTTTCAAAAATTGTTCATGGAAATACTGAACCCTATGTTGAATTTGTAGCGAGGCTGGCAGATGTCGTCAACAAGACAGAAAGTCAATCTGATCTTAGAGAAAGGCTTATTCAGATGTTGACTTTTGATAATGCTAACAGTGAGTGTAAAAAGGCTTTACATCCGATAAAGGCAAATGGAGGTACTTTACAGGATTATATAAAGGCATGCCAAGACATTGGGTCTAATACATATAACATGAACCTTCTTGCAGAGGCTATAAAGGGATATAGTCCTATGATTAATAATTTAAATTACTCTAAATGTGGGAAACCAGCTCATATGAAAAAAGATTGCTGAGCCAAAACTGGTGTGTGCGCTCTATCTAGCGGCAATAATACATCAATACCAACTCGTGTGTGTCCGATATGCCAAAAAGGATTACACTGGGCCAATGAATGCCATTATGGATATCATAAAAATGGCAGTCTCATTAATAAGTTGGGAAACTTCCAAGCAGGCCTTGCTCAAGGCCCTCAGACAAACAATATGAGCACATTTCGCAGTCTAGCTCAAATCTACCCAGTCAGCAACGGGGCTGCTCACTCCGGCCTGTAACAGTGCTTAAAGCAGCTACCAAAGTCAGTGCAGCTGTCGATATTCCCTCAGCTGAAACTAAGTTTATTACTCCTTCACTGGGTATACACAAAATAAGGACAGGAATTAAATGGCCTATTCCAGAAAACAATGTAGGTTTCATTATTGGCCATAACAGTCTTACGATCAAAGGTGATTTAGGGCAAACCAGGATCATTGACTCCAACTTTGATGGAGAAATTTGTTTATAAGTACAAACTTTAACTCCCTATCAAATTGAATCAGGAGATGGTATAGCTCAACTTCTTTTAGTACCGTATCGTAAACCTCACTCTTGGCCTATAAAATGTACAGGGGGGTTTGGTTCCACTGGGCATAAAGCTTATTGGCAAACAGCAATTGGGGATGAAAGTCCTGAAATTACCATAAAAATAAAAGGAAAGATATTTTTAGGATTAGTAGATACCGGGGCTGATGTCTCTATCATTGCTAAACGATATTGGACACAAGTTTGGACTTTACAAAAGGTGCCTACAGTTTTCACTGGTGTTGGCACAATGACAGATGTTTATCAGAGTACTCAGATATTTAAGGTAGAAGGTCCAGAAGGACAAGAGGCTACTCTGCAACCTTATGTTGCAGATGTAAGACTTAATTTATGGGAAAAAGACTTATTATACCAATGGAGAACTTATTTGAATATTCCTCACATTTCTGATACAGCTAAACACCTTATTACTCATATGCAATATGCAACTTATTGGAGACTACCATGGCCTAGGATATTCAAATTTAGAGTAGGGGCTACTGTTACAAAGGGCTTCACATTACCTTTAAAATGGCTAACCACCAAACCTATCTGGGTTGAGCAGTGGCCCCTTCCAAAAGAAAAATTGGAAGGCCTGAAAAAATTAGTACAGGAGCAGTTAATGGCAGGGCATATTGAACTCTCTACTACTCCATGGAATTCTCCAGGTTTTGCAATTAAAAAGAAATCTGGCAAATGGCACTTGTTGACTGATTTGCATGAAATTAACAAAGCTATTCAACCTATGGGATCTTTACAGCCTGGTTTGCCATCCCCAAACATGATCCCACAAAATTTGTATATTATTATTATTGATTTAAAAGATTGTTTGTTTACTATTCCTCTCAATCCAAATGATAGAGAAAAATTTGCATTTACTATTCCTTCTATTAATTATTCAGCTCCCACTGAATGATATCAGTGGAAAGTTTTACCTCAGGGAATGAAGAACAGTCCTACTTTATGTCAATCCTTTGTTCACATTCCATTACAAATTTCACAAAAACAATTTCCTAATGCCATGATTATTCATTATATGGATGATATTCTTTTTGCCACCAAGCAATCTTCTGAGCTGAAACAATTATTTCAGCTGGCTAAAGAAATTCTTCCTCAACATGGGTTACAAAAAGCAGAAGAAAAAAATTCAAAAACAGGTTCCTTTTCAATATTTAGGCCATACTACTAGTAAAAATATTATAACTCCACAAAAGGTCCAGTTTTGAACTTATAATTTATGTACTTTAAATGATTTTCAAAAATTACTGGGAGATATTAATTGGGTACAGCCTACTTTAGGAATTCCAACTTATGCTTTAACTAATCTTTTCAATACTCTAACAGGAGACCCTGACTTGAATAGTCCTCGCATTTTAAGCCCAGAAGCAAAAGCGGTATTAAAATGGCTGGGAAAAAAAAAGAGTACAAAATAGCAAACTAACAAGGATAAATATGAATCTTCCAATTTCTCTTTTAATATTTCCATCTTGCCATTCCCCTACTGGGATACTTTGGCAAGAGGAGGGCATAATAGAATGGATATTCTTACCCAACAAAGATACAAAAAACCTTCATACTTATCCTGAAAAAAATTGCAGCAATAATATCAAAAGGCTGTATTCACCTGAGACAGCTTATGGCTAGAGATCCTGATAAAATCATACTGGACCTTACAAAGCAGGAGCTTTCTCAGCTCTGGCAGTTCAGTAACTTGGCAAGTGGTCTTAACAGATTTTATTGGACAATTGACAATCATTTTCCAAATTCAAAATTTTTACAGTTTTTAAAACGTTCTTCATGGGTTCTTCCTAAGGTTGTCAAACAACAACCACTCTCTGCTGCACTTACTACACTGATGGCAGCCGTAACGGAAATGCAGGCAATTTAGGCCTAACTACAAAATCTTGGAAAACACCTTATTCATCTTTCCAAAAGGTGGAGCTAATGGCTTTTTTTCAATTGCTAACTGATGTTTCAGACTCTTTAAATATTGTGTCTGATTCTGCTTATGTTTGTCACATTGTCATAAAGAAACAGCTCAGATAACTCCAGCTTCTGAATTAGAAGTTCTTTTCCTACAATTACAAAATACTGTTAGTGAACGATTTAATCTAATTTACATTACTCATATTCTTTCCCAATCTCAACTTCCCGGCCCTATGGCGTCACAAAATTATTTGGTAGATAAACTTATTGCTCATACAGAAACTGCTGCTGATTATCATAAACTTACACATACTAATTCTTCTGGATTATGTCATAAATATCTCCACTTAACAGTAAAAGAAAGTAAAAGGATTGTTAGACAATGTCCTACTCGTAGGCCCATAAATGCCCCCACTTTCTCTCCAGGAACAAATCTCCATGGAGAACACCTTAATGAAATTTGGCAAATGCATGTTGGCCACCTTCAGTGTGTACATGTGACAGTGGACACATTTTCTAATTTTATTTGGGCAACTGCTCAAGCTGGTGTAAAGGCCTCACATATAAGTTCTCACTTATTACATTGTTTGGCTGTAATGGGCCTGCTGACACAGTTAAAAACTGATAATGGGCCTGACTATCTTAGCCAATCCTTCAAAAAATTTTGCAATGACTGGAACATTAAACATGCTACAGGAATTCCATATAACCCCCAAGGACAAGCAATAGTAGAAAAAAGCAATCACGTGCTAAAATTAATGTTGCAAAAAAAAAAGGGGGGGGAGATGGATGAGAATCTACTAAAGACAAACTATCTAAAGCATTGCTTACCTTAAATTTTCTTAATAGACAACAAATTTCTAATACTGCAGCAGCAGAAAGACAATGGGAGGTAAACAAAAAGAATGAAAATGAAAAATGCGGACAACCATTATATTGGAAAAATAAAACAATCAATAAATGGGAAAAGGTGAGGTAAAGATTTGGGGCTGAGGTTTTACTCTTATCATTACAGAAACAGGAGAACAGCATTGGATCCCCTCCAGAAGAACCAAGCCTAGAGTTGAAGATGCTGCCGAAACTTAAACTATGGACATGGTGGTTTTACATTGGATTAATTTTAGGTAAAGTAATAGGTCAAGGTAAGGTACCATATCATAATTACACTTATTGGGCATACATAACTAACCCACCTCTTTTAGAGCTGTTAACTTGGGATGATGGGTCTTACCCAATTTATCTTAATCAGTCTCACCATTTTCTGGGACCTATAGACATACAGCTACCCTTAAAGCCAAAAGAAGGGAAATTTATAGAAAATTTAACTTTACCTTTTATAGACCACCCTCCTTGTGTTGGATATGGTTCTTATGCATGCAACCTAAAAATCACTGTGTAGTTTTAACAGAGAAAAATCAAATTCCAATTTATATTCTCATTTTCCCTTCTTTACCATATAATTCAGAATATATGGTAAACCTTACATGTCCCTCTCAAAACAGATTACTTAAAGACAAATGGCATACACCTCATGGGTTTTTAAGTGGTTGTGTTGTTTAATGATTCCTATGGAATTGTAAAGGATCAGGGCCTTAAAGGAACATCAAAGTCTATTAAAAACACAACCATATCTTGGTTCATTAATAATTCAACCATAATCACTAATGATAGTAATCCTTATTTCTGGTATTTTGGTAATACAGCATTTACCAACAGCTCAATAAATTGGAAAAATCAAGGAAGATTTATCCCACAACCATTGGACACTAAACTTAACAAAAGTCAAAGTTATTTGTAGAAATTATTTTTGAGCACTGGCCCAATCTTTGAATGGCAAGGGAGGAAAACTAATATTACCAGTTTAAAAAGAAAACCAACTCAATTTCTTACAGTATGTGTATGAAATCCTATAGTTTTTATTAATGGAAAAGTAACTTTTGGTGAAAGAACATTAGCTGTTCCAATTGCTCTTTATTTACATGTTTAAGATTTCATATTTGCAGGAAAATCAAACTCGTTTTATCACAAGAAGAAGAAAAGGACTATGGTTACTGGCTCGGATGACCAGACATTGGTAGCAGTCTCCAGAATCCGAGTTGCTGTGGCATTTCCTTGACCATTATTTAAAAAGAACTAAAAGACTGATTGGACTCTTAAGAGCAGGAATTTTGGGCCTGATTGGCATCATAACTGCTGCAGCCATCGCTGGCACAGCCCTGCATCAAGGAGTCCATACTCAACAATATGTTAAGGACTGGCATGAAAATGCAAGTGAGATATGTCATAGCCAGTCTCACATTGAAAAGGAACTGAATAATTGTATGAATGATCATCAAACAACTATTATACATTTGGGTAATCAAATCTACTAAAATTGTTAACAGCTCTTAAATGTGATTGGAATGAAAGTACTTTTCGTATTATTCCTTTGCCTTATAATAATAGTGACCATGATTGGGAAGAAGTAAAAAATTATTTGTTTGGATATATGCATAATATTTCTTTAGAAAGCATTGAGCATGTCTCAAAATGAATTGAAAGAAACCCCTGGTGCAGAATTTTGGGATGAATTGTCTGAAAATTTAAATACTATCAATCCGTTTCACTGGTGGAAACAAAAAACAGTTCAAATATCATTTTGGATTGAATTAGGAATTATTGTTATACACATTTTAATTGTATTTTCAAGGGTAGAATAATGACATATATTCATAGAAAAAATGAAAAATTAGATCACATAAATGCATTTATGTTAAGAAACTTAGCCATGAAATAACTGATTTTACATTGTTTGTAGTAGAAAGTGGTATACTAATAACCCCTTGATTTTAATAGTAATTATCTGCACAAAAATATACACTTAAGGAACCTGAAGAAGTATAAAATATAAATGAAATTGCCTTCCATTTAAGAGCTCAAAAGCTTGACTGGTAGTCAATGAGAGGTACGATTCTCAGAGGAGAACACCCTAAGACAGGCACAGCCACAGAGCCTATGGAAGAATACAAGTGTGACAGGAGGTCACCTAGTATCAGCTTATATAATGATTCCTATAGTCTTCACTGAAAAAATTTAATCAATAAAAAAGGGGGAAATGATGGAGTTTCAATTAAAGGCCATGGCTACTGACAGAAAGTCACCTTGGAATGTAGGAGACAGGAGCCTCTAGTCTCAAGACACTGAGATAAGATCTGATAGGAGCTGGGTAGGGAAATATCCTGAGCTTCAAACAGAGTTTCATGTATATGTTAGATAAAGGATTACAAGGTCTGCTACATGCAGGAATGTAAAGAGAACTGAGCCATTAATCCTTAAAACCTGCTGACTTTAGTAGAATGTCAACTGTCACATATCTATTGCCCTTGCACATGTACACACGTATTTTCTTAGTTCTAAAGCTAAATAAAAGCCATGGTGTTTTATGCAGCAGGGCTCTCCTCCCTTTGGACAGAGGGTCCCATGATCACAGTTATTTCTGTCTCATCTCTTCTCTTTCTCTCATTTTTTCTCATTCGTGGCACCGTTTTCACAGACCCAGTTCCTGAACATCAACACTTTCTATGTATAGGATTATGTTGTCTGCAAATAGTGAAAGTTTTATTTCTTCCTTTTCAATTTGGATGCCTTTTATATCTTTTTCTTGCCTCAGTGCTCGAGCAAGTACTTCTAAGACAATGTTAAATAGGAGCAGTGATAGTGGGCATCCTTGTCTTGTTCCCGATCTTAGAGGGAAAGTTTTAGGATTTCACAATTAAAGATGATGTTGGCTTTGGGTTTTTCATATATAAATTTTATTATGTTCAGAAAGTTTCCTTCTATTCCTACCTTTTGCAGTGTTTTTATCAGGAAAGATTGTTGTATTTTGCCAAATGCTTTTTCTGCATCTATGGAGATGTTCATGTGATTTTTTTCTTTCAATCTGTTTATGTGGTGTATTACATTGATTGATTTACTTATGTTGAACCATCCTTGCATATCCTGGATGAAACCCACTTGGTCATGGTGTATAATTCTCTTTATATGTTGTTGAATGTGATTAGCAAGCATTTTACTGAGGATTTTAGCATCTAGGTTCATTAGAGAGATTGGTCTGTAATTTTCCTTTCTTGTGGCATCTTTGTTTGGCTTTGGTATTACAATAATGTTGGCATCATAGAATGAGTTAGACAATGTTCCTTCTACTTCTATTTTTTGGAAGAGCTTAAGCTGGATTTGTGTTACCTTCTCTCAGAATGTTTGTTAGAATTCACCTGTGAGGCTGTCTGGTCCTGGGCTCTATTTAATTGGGAGGTTTTGACGACAGAATCTATCTCTTTACTTGTAATTGGACTGTTGAGTTCATCAATCTTTTCTTTCATCAATGTAGGCTGCTTGTGAGTTTCTAGGAATTTGTCCATTTCCTCTAAATTATCATTCTTGTTGGCATATAATTTTTCAAAGTATCCTCTTATAATACTCTTCATTTCTGTGGGGTGCATGGTGATAACCCCTTCCTCATTTCTTATTTTGTGTATTTGCATCGGCTCTCTCCTTTTCTTTGATAGTCTGGCTAAGAGTTAGTAAATTTTATTAATCTCCTTAAAGAACCACCTTTTGGTTCTGTTTATTTTTCTAGTGTTTCTTATTTTCTATTTCATTTAATTCTGCTCTAATCTTAGTTATTTCTTTCTTTCTACTTCTTTTGGGGTTAGTTTTTTGTTTTTCAATTACAGCAGGTGTGCAGCTAAGTCTTCAATTTTAGCTCTTTTTTTTCTTTTTTGATATATACATTGATGGTTATGAATTTCCTTCTCCATACAGCTTTGGCTGAATCCCATATGTTTTGATATGTTGTGTTGTCATTTTCATTCGTTTCAAGGTAGTTTCTGATTTATTTTGCGATTTCCTCCTTAAACTACTGCTTGTCTAAGAGTGTGTTGTTTAACTTCCATATCTTTGTGCCCAATCTGGTTCTCTGGCCCTTAGTGATTTCCAATTTTTTTTCCATTGTGGTTAGAGAAATTACTTTGTATAATCTCAATCTCTCTGACTTCATTGAGAGTTGTTCTGTGGCTTAGCATGTGGTCTATCTTGTAGTATGATCCATGTGCACTTGAGAAGAATGTATATCCCACTGTATTTTTGTGTAGTGTTCTGTATATATCTACTAGGTCCAGATCCTCTAATGTATTATTCAGAATCTTTGTTTCTTTATTGATTCTCTGTCAAGATGTTCTGTCTAATGGTGATAATGGTGTATTAAAGTCCCCCACTATAATTGTAGAAGCATTTATGTCTCCATTTAATCTTTCCAGTGTTTGCCTCATGTATTTTCAGGCACTCTGATAAGTTGTATAAATGTTTATTTTTGTTCTTTCTTCTTGAAATATTACCCCTTTTATTAATATATAGTGTCCATTTTTGTCTCTTACAATACTTTTGCATTTAAAGTTTATTTTGTCCAATATTAGTATAGCTACTCCTGCCCTTTTTTTGGTTGTTGTTTGTTTGTAAAATTGTTTTCCAGCCATTCACTTTCAGCATCCATGAATCCCTGGGTCTAAGGTGGGTTTCTTGTAGACAACATAGGGATGGGTCATATTTCCTTATCCATTCTGCGAATCGGTGTCTCTTGACTGGTGAGCTTAATCCATTAACATTCAGTGTTATTACTCTCAAGGAATTTCTTACATCAGCCATATTTTCTTTGGGTTTATGTACATCATATATTGTTTTTATTTCTCTTTTTTGTCTTTTTAGTTGTTCTTACACTCTCCTCCAACTCTCTTTTTCCTGTTTTTTCCTTTCAACCTGTGGAACTTCCTTTAGCATTTCTTGAAGGGCAGGTTTCTTATTGGCATATTCTCTTATTTTCTGTTTATCTGTGGATATTTTGAACTCTCCATCATTTTTTAATGCCACCTTTGCTGGACGAGAATTCATGGCAGGAAGTTTTTTTTCTTTGAGTACCTTGACTGTATCATACCACTGTCTTCTTGCCTCCATTGTTTCAGATGAGAAATCAGCACTTAATCTTATTGGGCTTCCCTTGTATGTGATCATTCTCTTTTCTCTTGCTGCCTTCAGTATTTTCTCTTTGTCTTGAGCATTGGACATTTTGACAAGTATATATCTTGGAATAGGCCTGTTAGGATTTATTCTCTTTGGGGTGCACTGTGCTTCCTGGACTTGTAAGTCCATCTCCCTCAATAGGGTTGGGAAGTTTTCAGCCATTATTTCCTTCAACACTCCCTCTGTTCCCTTTCCCTTCTCTTCTCCCTCTGGGATGTCTATAATGCTTATGTTTGTGTGTTTTGTTTTGTCATTTATATCCCTAAGTCCTTGTTGGATTTTTTCTATCTTTTTATCTATCTGTTCTAATATGTGTTTGATTTCAGATATACTGTCTTCCACATCACTAATTCTTTCTTTTGCCTGTTCAATTCTGCTGTGTGTGATTCCAGTGTCTTTTTGATTTCTTGGATTGTGCCATTTATCACCATCATATCCATTATCTTTTTATGTATGTTTACAATTTCTTCAGTATGTTTTCCCTGTGTCTTCTTAATATCCTTCATCTCTTCCTTCACTTTATTAAGTTGGTCCATGATATTTGTTTGGGCAGCTTTGATTAGTTTCTTGATGTTCTGCATCTCTTCCTCATTTTTAGTTTGTTCATTGGACTGGTTCTTGTCTTCCTGTTTCTGAGAATGATTTGTAATTTTTTTCTGTCTTCTGGTCATCATTTATCTTGATGGGTTTATTCAGTTGGTTAGCTTCTCTCTCTGCTCTAGAGTTTTGTTTAGCTGCTGATTTTGTGTGTGTGTTTAGTATTCTTTTTCCCACTTTGTTCTTCTTGTTCTATTTCCTTGCTGTTTTCTATTTTCCCTTGAAGGAAAATGATTAGGGCCAGAAAAATCAGAAGAGGTAAGAAAAGAAAAAGGATAATAGAAGTAATAATAAAAGTTAGAAGAGGGGTCATATAACACTTAGTAAAATGAATATTTAACTCATGTAAGCAGTGTAGAGTAATAGGAATAAAAAAGTGGAATACCTACAATGAAATGGGAAACTGAATAGAGGAAAAAATATGGAATTATTTAAAAGGCCAGAATGTGAGAAGAGAGAGAAAGAGAAAATAAAGGATAGAAAAAAAAGTTAATTAAAAAAAAAACAAAACAGAATAGACAAGATAGAAATAAAAACCAGTAAAGTTGAGGACTAATAACAAAAGGTGGAATGTAACCACCACAACAGAAAGCAGAAGACAGAAAGATGAAGGAAGGAAAAAACATAGCATTAATAAATAAAATCAGTATACCCAGAAATTAGGAAATCAAGGAAGGAGAAGCACAACAAAGAAGAAACAAGCTAGCAGCACCAAATTTTAGAAAAGGGGGGAGGGGGAGGAAAGAGGAAAGAAAAACAAGAAACAGAACAACAACAACAAGAGAAAAAAAAAAAAACACAAAAGCAAGCAGTCAAACAAAGCTAAGGAAGAACAGCATTCCTTCTTGGTTCCTTGTGGAGTCTCTCAGACTGTCTGTGTTCATCAATCAATTATTCTGCAGGCTTCTCTCTGCAGATTTTGAGGCAGATATTAGTGAGTAAACCAAGTTAAAAAAAATTTTTTAAAGTAACCTTTTTTTTTTTTTTGGAAAAATAAGGGAACCAAAAGAAGGTAGTACAAAAATAGTGTCTATGTTTTCCCTGTCCTAGAGTATCAGCTGGATATTAGATTTCCCTGTGGATCACTACTCTTAAAGAAGTTTAGAATCGAACCAGGGACCTCATACATTCAGGGCAGAGATTCGTCACGAAGCTACCCCTCATAAAGGGTCATTCTGCTCTTCAGAAAGCTATTCAATGATTTTCCACTGGGCATGTTTTACTCTCCTAGCACAGCAGGATTCAGCAGGCTGTATGAGCAGTTACCCCCTCCCCTCTCCTGGTCAGGTTGAGTTCCCTCTTGAAATTCAAATGGGACCCTAATGACTGGTACTCTGCAGCATGGAAGTGATTTTTCAAGCCTCTTCTAGACCACCCCCTCCTCCCAGGGGACCCTAAATAGGCTCTTGAAAACTTATTTAGCACTTTCCCACTGCCTGACTCCCTTAGGGGAGTTGAAATTCTGCTAGTCCTCAGTGCAGAACTATTAAATTGACTGACTCTGACCTCTCTCAGGTCAAGCCTCTGTATCCCAGGGTGGTTAGTTAAATCAGGCTTCCTCAGCAGATTCGCCTCTCCTCGTAGCCTAGTGCCACTTCAGGTTGGCTGGTGTGCTCCACAAAGCTCTAAGGGGGTCCAGGCAACCAAACACACAGAAAGGAAACCTCTCTATGCTCCTTGCCATAACCCTTCCACTCTTGGAGAATGCTCCCTCTCGCTGGGTGGTCAGCAGGAATCATGACTCACCCTAACTCTTTGCCCTGCGGGTGCGGCTTAACTGTCTGTGATTTCCATGGGGCTAAAAACTCGTGGTTTTGTCTTGAGCAATCTGTCTCCCTTCCAGCTGCCTCCAGATTGATGCCCCAAAGGCTCCAGCTTTGTGGGCTCCCAGAACAACTCATTCAGGTTGGATCCTGTCCCCAATCAGCCATCTTTTGCAAGAGAGATGGTGAGTGCCCACTGAAACTGAGGCCATCTTGCCCCCAACTCCTAGATAGCCTTTTTTTATTTTAGGTTTCAAAGTTACTTAGATTACATAAATGTAAATACATAAATGATTCCCAAATGCCCTGCTCCCTACCCCTCCCACATTTTCTCACATTAACAACATCCTTCATTAGTGTGGTGTATTTGTTATAATTGATTAACACATTTTGGAGCACTGCCACTGAGCATGGGTTACAGTTTACATTGTAGTTTACACTCTCTCCTCCACAATATGTATTTCATCTTTTTCTAATGTAAGCATTAAGGGCTATAAATTTCTCTCTCAACACTGCCTTTGTGGTGTCCCATAGGTTTTGATATGTTGTGTTGTCATTTTAATTCATCTCAAGATATTTGCTGAATTCCCTTGCAATTTCTTCTTAGACCCACTGATTATTTAAGAATGTGTTGTTTAGTCAACATGTATTTATGAATTTTCCTTTTTTTGGTCTATTATTGGTTTCTAGCTTTAATCTATTATTAATAAAGTGGTTTTTATAATTTTAATCTTTTCAAATTTATTGAGACTCGTCTTGTGACCAAACATATGGTCTATCTTGGAGAAGGATCCATGGGCACTTGAAAAAAATATATATCCTGATGTTTTGGAGTGCAATGCTCTATAGACATCTTTTACACCTAGTTCATTTATCATATTATTCAGTCTCTCTGTTTCCTTATATTTCCTCTATCCAGATGTTATATCCAATACTGAGAGTGGTGTATTGAAGTCTCCAACTCTTGTAGAGACATCTATTTCTCCCTTCAGCTTTGCCAGTGTGTGCCTCATGTAACTTGAAGCACTGAGTTCAGGTGCATAAATATTTATAAAGTCATTTCTTCTTGTTGAATTGCTCCTTTTTATTAATATGTAATGACCTTCTTCAACACTTATAACATTTTTGCAATTAAAATCTATTTTGCCCAATATTAGTATTGCTGCTCCAGCTCTTTTTTTGGTTACTATTTGCATAGAATACCTTTTTCCAAGCTTTGACTTTAACCTGGTTGTGTCTTTATGTTTGAGGCCAGACTCTTGTAGACAGCAGGTAGATGGCTCTTATTTTTTTCCATTCTATCAGTCTATGTCTTTTGATTGCAGAGTCCAAGCCAATAGCATTCAATGTTTGTACTGTAAAGACATTACTTACTTCATCCATTTTGACTTTGGCTTTCTATTGTCATATTATACTATTGTCTATATGTTTACCCTTTAATTCACCCTTTCTAATAATCTTCATTTCCACACTCTTCTCCAAGTCTATAACCCTTGTTTTCCTCCTTTCAGGCAACACACTAGCTTTACTATCTCTTGTAATGTTGGTCTTTTGGTAACATATTCTATCAGTTTTTTATTTGTCTGTGAAGTCTTTGAATTCCCCTTCATTTTTGAAGGAAAGCTTTGCTAGATACAGAATTCTTGGATGGCAGTATTTTCTCTTTCAGTGCCTTAAATACATCATACCACTTTCTTCTCACCTTCATGGTTTCTGATGAGAGGTCAGCTCCTAATCTTATTGATCTTTTCTTGTATGTGGTGCTTTGCTTTTCCCTGGCTGCTTTCAGAATCTTCTTTTTGTCTCTGATATTTGTGATTCTGAATAGTAGGTCTGTCAAGGTAGTTCTATTCAGATTTATTCTGTTTGGGGTGCATTGTCCTTCTTGGATATTGATATTTATGTTTTTCATAAGGGTAGGGAAGTTTTCAGTCATTATTTCCTCAAATATTCTTTTTGCCTTTTTCCATTTTCCTCTTCTGGGACACCGATTATGTGTTTGCATTTCCCATTGTTATTCAACTCCCTCAGACCCTGTTCCATTAATTCCATTCTCTTCTCTTGCTGTTCTCCTGTCTTTTCCAGGTCAGGTGTTCTGTCTTCCAAATGACTAATTCCATCTTCAAGCAATTCAAATCTAATCTTATATGCCTTTAATGTATTTTTAATTAATTAATTAATTAATTAATTTTAAAGAATCTTTAGATTACATAAATGTTACATAAAAAATATAGGGGATTCCCACATGCCCCACTCCCTCACCCCCCCCACTTTCTCACATTAACAACATCCTTCATTAGTGTGTTACATTTGTTTCAATTGATGAACACATATTGAACATTGTCACTAATGGTGGAATATAGTTTACATTATAGTTTATACTTTGTCCCACACAATTGTGTAAGTTATGACAAAATATATAATAGTCTGTATTCTTCAATGCAACATCATTCAGGACAATTCCAATGTCCTGAAAATGCCCCCATATTACACCTATTTGCCCTTCTCCCTCCCCTCAGAACCTCCAGTAGCCTCTGCCTCCACCTCAATGATAAAAGTTCTTCCATTGCTAGAATAACAATAAGTCTATAGTAGAATAATAGTAAGTTTACTTTAGCCCATTTTTCAATCCCTAATCCTGAAGATTCGGGGATGGTGATGCCCACTCTGCTTCTGACTGAAAGGGGTCTTTGATCCCATGGGGCAGATGGATGGAACTATCTTTATTGAAGTTGCAGGCTCTCTCTGTTCCTTAGGATGGGCTTTGTTCATCACCATCACCTTGTTAATTGTCCTGGGTGAGTCCAATGGATTGGGGAATACGTGTTGCAACTCTGCTGAGATTCAGAGCTCAAATGGCATGTGGATGGACCAAAGATTTAAGTCTCTTGGACATACATCTATCAAGTCTTTTACTAACTATAGGTTCAAATAGAAGGGGCAGAAGAGCCATGTATAGGGAAACCACAAATGAGTCAAACTCTGTCACACTGGGGACCATAATTTCCAAGGTAAGGCCCACTGGCAGGGTGCCAAACTCCTGAGCTTTCTGCACTGACTATAGTGTCTGGATTTCTCTAGAGCCCTCATGAGTCCTGCTATTTGAGGCAATATTTACAATGGCACTCAATGATATCTTGCTGAGACATGCATTAGCATAACCTCTGAAATAACCTCCTAACTCACTTTGAAATATCTTAGCTATAAAAACTAATTTGTTTTTCCCATATCCCCCTTATGGGCAAGGACTTTTCCAGATGCATTGCTAGTTGGTGCTTGGTAATATTCCTTTGTTGCCAGGGGGCCATCCTTGGGAGACATTTCCAATGCCAGGGGGAAGGTTGTGCATTTATATGTTAAGTTTGGCTTAGAGAAAAGCCTCATTTCCACATTTCAGCAACAAGGAGGCCCTCAGGAGGTAAATCTTAGGCAACATATAATACTAGGCAAAGTTCAATTTCAAAAGAAAATGTTCTTTAGTACAATCAGCAATATCAAGGGCCTTGCGCAAAGAACTGTCCTCCTTCACTAGGCACCACAGCTATACTAAGGGAATTCTTGCTGTCCCATTAGAGAATGTAGCACAACTCCCCAGGATGTGAATTCAATATTCTTTCAGTTACTGTGTGGATCTCCACCCACTGTGACAATGCCCCAAGAATACTTGAACACATTCATATGCCTTAGAGGCATACCCCAAATGAACCCCTCCCATGCTTCCCACAATCACCAACAATGTTCCTCCCCTGCCACCATTATGACTCTTCTGTGATCCAAAATCTCTTCAAAGATGAAGCCAAGAAAATAACCAAATAAAAAAAATAATAAAATGAAATAATAATCATAGTTCTAAAAATAAGATAAAAAAAACAAAAATTAAAAATATAAAAGTAAAAATAAATTTAAATAATAAATAACTTTTTTAGATAACATGTCTTTCATTGCTGTAAGATATGTTTTCTTATATGTAGAGTGAGATTTTTTTCTCCATATATTCCCCCAGTGTCCTTTTTTAAAATTTTATCTTCAAAGAAGGTTTAGGTTACAAAAATGACACAGAAATTACAGTGGATTCCTATATACCCAATGCTCTCCCGCATTTCCCTTCTCCCCTATTAATAATATTTTACACACGGATGGTACATGTGCTAAAGTGATGTACAAATATTGAAGCATTGATGCTGCTGATTGTCAATGAATTACATTATGATTTACATTTTGGACCATACACTTTTATAAATTTTGTTGAAAGTTAAAATGGCTTGTGTCCATTAATGGGAGATCATGCCAAACCATTCTAATGCCCTAAAAATGTCATATGTTCCATCTACTCTATTCTTCCCTACCTCTCCCCTCGGGATCTATGGTAACCACTAATTTTCACTTTTTGAAGAGTAAAATTCATAGCTACATGCAATAATATTGAGGGATTCACATATTGATCTGTTTTCTTTATTAGGCACTGCCTATGTTCTCAAGAGACTCTTGGGTCACTATTTGAGAACTAGCATGAGTCTCCAAGATGGGAGTTTAATATAATTTTGTTTATTGCGTGGTCTCCACACATCAATATAACACACTATGACAAAACAAACTCTTACATATTCCATAGAAGCCTGTCCCATGTGCACCCTGTCACATATGCACCCCCACATCCAACACCCTGCACCAGTAATCCTCCCATGCCGTACTTGCCTAAAGAACATTCCCAACATTGTAGTTTTAACCACAGACCTGCAAATCCCTAGAGTTCACCTGCTCCTTCCCATGACCCTTCCCCCAGTTCCATGGATAATCCAGTGAGACTCCCCACTGTATCCCCCTCACAGACCAGCACTGCCGAATCTAATAGCATCACTGCACCACTGTCAAGTCCATCCACTGCACAACTACTCCCTTCCACGTTATTTATTTATTTAGCCCATAAGGGCATTGACTCACAACACTCTGTTCCCTTTCTGCCTCCTGTAAAATTATCCTCCAGATTCTAGCTTTGGGAGTCTGCTCAATGTGCTTAATTCATATCAATGCGAACATATAGTATTTGTCCTTCAGTGACTGGCTTATATCACGAAACATAAGGTCTTCAAGATTTATCCATGCTAACACATGTTTTAATACTGCATTCCTTCTTACAGCTAAGAAATATTCTATTGTATGTATATACTACAATTTGCTTATCTATTCATCTTTTGAGTTGTTTCCAACTTTTGGCAATGGTGAATAATGCTATGAAAATATGTGTTCATATATGTTTATGTCCCTGCTTTCAATGCTTCTAGATATACACCCAGCAGTGGGGTTGCTGGATCATATAGCAGTTCTATAGTTAGCTTCCTGTGGAACCACCAAACTGTCCTCCAATGGATGCATCATTGTACATCTCCACCAGCAGCGGATAAGTGTTCCCTTTCCTCCACATCCTCTCCAACACTTGTAGTCCTCTGCTTTTTTAATAGCCACTAATCAAATGGATGTAAATGATATCTCATTGTAGTTTTGATTTGCATTTCCCTAATAGCTAGTGATATTGAACGTCTTTTCATCTGCTTTTTAGCCATTTGTATTTCTTCTTTGGATAAGTGTCTATTCAAATCACTTGCCCATTTTTCAAATGGGTTATTTGATTTTTATTTTTGACAAGTAGGATTTCTTTATATATGTTGGATATAACCTAGTGTAGGTTGCCTTTTCACTTTCTTGGCAAGCTTTGAAGTGCAAACATTTTTTTAATTTTAAGGAAGTCCCATTTATCTATGTTTTTCTTTTCTTGCTCATGATTTGGGTGTAAAGTTTATGAAACCATTTCCTACTACAATATCTTGTAGATGCTTCCCTATAGGATCTTCCAGGACCTTTATGATCTTGGCTCTTATATTCATATCTTTGCTCCATCTTGAGTTAATTTTTGTACTGGATGTGAAATGGTGACCATCTTGCATTCTTTTGGATATGAATATCCAGTTCTCCAAACACCATTTGCTGAAAAGGCCATTCTCTCCCAGCTGAGTGTGCTTGGTTGTCTTGTTGAATATCCGTTGACCATATATGAAAGGATCTACATAAGAAATCTCAGTTCTGTTCCATTGGTCAGTATGTGTAATCTTGTGACTATACTATGTAGTTTTGACCACTGTAGCTTTGTGGTATGTTTTCATTTTTCTTTTTCAATATGTCTTTGGCAATTCGAGGCCCTTTGCCCTTTCAAATAAGTTTCATAGTTAGCTCTTCCAATTCAGTTAGATATGTTGTGCTAATTTTTATTGAGATTGCATTAAATCTGTAAATAAATTTGGGCAGGCTAGATATCTTAATGATGTTTAATCTTCCTATCCATGAGCAGGGAATATGGTTCCATCTATATAGGTCTTTGATTTCCTTTAACAATGCTGTGTAGTTATCTGTGTACATGTACCTTACATCTTCAGTTAAGTTTATTCCTTGGTATTTGAGTCTTTTAGTTGCTATTTCAAATGTAATTTTTTTCTTAATTTCCTCCTCAGATTGCTCATTATTGATGTACAGAAATGCTACTGATTTTTGCACATTGATCTTTTATCCTGCCAATTACTGAACTCATTTATCAGTTCTAGAAGCTGTTTTGGAGATTTATCAGGGTTTTCTATGTATAAGATCATGTCATCTGCAAATAGTGAAATTTTTATTTCTTCCTTTGCAATATGTATGACTTTTATATCTTTATCTTGCCTAAGTGCTTGAGTAAGCACTTCTAACACAATGTTAAATAAGAGCTGTAACAGTGGACATCCTTGTCTTGATTCAGGTCTTGGAAGGAAAGCTTTTAGCATTTCACCATTGAATATGATGTTAGCTATGGGTTTTTCATATATACCCTTCATCATTTTGAAGAAATTTTCTTCTATTCCTGTCTTTTCAAGTGTTTCTATCAGGAAAGGGTGCTGTATTTTGTCGAATGCATCAATAAAGGTGACCATGTGATTTTTTTCTTTCGATCTGTTAAAATGTGTTATGTTACACAGAATGATTTTCTTATGATGAACCATTCTTGCATACCAGGGATAAAACCACTTGGTCATGGTGTATAATTCATTTGATGTGTTGTTAAATATGATTAGCAAGTATTTTGTTGAGGATTTTAGCATCTAGGTTCATTAGAGAGTTTGGTCTATAGTTTTTCTTTCTTGTAGTGTTTTTGTTTGGCTTCAGTATTACGGTGATGTTGGCACCATAGAATGAGTTAGGCAATGTTCCCTCCACTTGTATATTTTGGATGAGTTTAAGAAGGGTTACTGTTAGTTATTTCCAAAATATTTCATAGAACTAACCTGTGAAGTAGTCTGGTCCTGGGCTCTTCTTAGTTGGCAGGTTTTTGATGGCTGATTCTATCTCATTACTTGTGATTGGTCTGTTGAATTCATCGATTTCTTTTGTCATTGTAGGCTGCTTGTGTGTTTCTAGGAATTTGCCCATTTCATCTAAATTATCCATCTTGTGGGCATACAATATTTCAAAGTATCCTCTTATGATACTCTTTATTTCTGTGGGGTCAGTGGTGATATCCCCTTCCTCGTTTCTTATTTTATGTATTTGCATTTTCTCTATTTTTTCCTTTGTTAGGCTAGCTATGGGTTTTTCAACTTTATTAATCTTCTCAAAGAATTAGCTTTTGTTTTTTTACAGCTCATTGCTGAGTTCTGAAGCACTGTCCTGGTCTGCTGACCCCCAAAGCAGGTCCCTCAGCAAGCATTTAGCTCTTTCTCCATTGTTTTTTTGTGAGATATCTGAGGCTTGTTTGCCTAATCCAAAACCATCTTCCCACATTCCCCCATCTAACATTTTGATATCATTAAGGATAGCCACTTTGAATCTAAGGTACAGTTAACCAGTAGCCCATTATTAACATTCTTCCATTGATTCATACTCTTACATTAATCTGTAAAAAGAAATTAAACAAAACAGAGTTACTATGGCTAAGAGAATTAGAATGGATTTATCATTGTGAAGGTTACTCTTTTTCAAATCTCAGCCAAATATCACAATCTGCCAAAGTATGCAAAGCCTTAAGGAACAGTGTTCCTCCAAACCCTAAGGACACAGGGACATCATAAACAAACCACAAAATAAGGATCTCAGTTAACTATATGACTTGAAGGGCATTTGAAGCACCCCAAATATCCATCAATAACAAACAACTTATACAATCTTTTTCTTTAAAAACCCTTGCCTGGAAGTGCCAAAATGGGGCACAATTTGGGTTGCTACCTGAATCTGTGCTGCCTGAATTTGAATTCTAAGTTCCCAAATAATCACCTTTGTTGTCTTGCTACTTAGTTTGTTATTTCTCAGTTGACATTACATGCTGTCAGAAACAAGATCTGAAGCAATCACTGACGTGACACAGGAGCTGCCACTGGATTCAATCTCAGAAACCTGCAAGAGCCCCTTCAACACTGTAGTCTCCCCAGTGACCTATATTCCTGTCAGTGAGTCCTCTCAATTCCAAACATCCCTCTTTTTGGTTGAGATTCTGGCCTTTCTTTGAGCGTCTTCTGGTAAAGGGCATTTGGACTTGAGTTCTTTTGGTTTGGGCTAGTACCAGTAGCCCTTTTGTGTATTTGAATATTTGTTCTTCTGATTTGGGTTGGTGGCAGTAATATTTTTGTGTTTGCCCTTTTTGGTATGCAAGGAAAATTTCTTTGATTGGTGAGTTCTCAAATGTGAATAATCCCCACTTTGGTATTGAGCTGTTTTCAGTGGAGGCCCACCTCCATAAAAATCAATTTGACCTGTGTTCTGACTGTGAGCAAACAAATGATTATTTTGGTGCATGGGCACATAAATGCTATTAACACCCTTGTCACCTTTTGATGAGATGCCTTGGCTTCCCAAGACCAAGATTAAAGGACAAGGTGGTCACAGACAGGTCAGATCGACACAAGGTCACTTGCCACCTTCAAGAAAATTTCCATGAAACTAAAGACTACGTGGTCACAGGTCGAACAATATGAAGAGCATAGGCTGCCTGCCAAACAAAACACTTATCCTATGAAAAGCACAATGTAAAACAGGCCAGGATAAGGAGTTAAGTCCCATATATATTCATTATCTTTCAGTCAAAGAAATAAACTTTAAACACCATCCTCTTTTATATACTATTCCAACCCATGTATGGTCCACATAGTCTACTGATATAGTCTGCATTCTTCCTCCCTCACCTAGCTCTGTTCCCAGGATTTCCTCCTAAACCTAGACCAAACCAAAAGCATTCTAACCTTCCCTTTTCCCAAGACCAAACTTCAATTAAGAGGATTTTTAGGCATACCTGGATATTGTAGGAATTGAATTCCTAACTTTTCTTTGATGGCTCAACCTTTCTATGCCTTGTTTAAAGCTAAACAAATTAGCCTTATTTGAGATGAAATTAGTCAGACTTCCTTCCAGGAAATAAAGCAGATTGCTGGCACTCCCATTTGGGACACCCTAATTAGAAATGACTCTTTTAGTTCCTTGTCCAAGAAGAGAAAGGAAATGAAAAGGTTTGCTTACACAAGTAGAGACCAACAGAGACCAATTGCTGGCTAGGATATTATAGAAGCAATTGGATACCACAGCCAAGGGACTACCCCATTGCACAAGGTCCATTGCTACAAAGGCAAAGCTTTTAGAACCAATTGAGGAATTAATTATGGAATCTCCCTTCACTATTTATACCTCTTATTCTGTTGAAGCCCTTCTACCAACAGACAAACTTCTTAGAAAATTCTCTTACTTTCCACTCCTAATGTCTTCTTTTTTGTTGTCCCAAATTTAACTTACTTTCTACTATTTCTGACAAAACTCTTCATGACTGTATAACTTTAAGTGACAAATTAGCCATCAAATCGATTTACATGAAATGCCAATTGATAATGCAGATGTCATCTGATATACAGATAATTATAACATTAAACTCCAAATCTATCTTTTTGGATATTCTCTTACTTCTAACCATGAAGTAATAGAAGCAAATTCCTTATCTAATGCTACTTCAGTCTAGCAAGTTGAACTTTTTACTTTCATAACAAAATGTATATTTGCAGAAGGAAAAAGAGCAAATATATACACAGGTAGTCAGTATGCCTTTGGGCATGTTCATGATTTGGGGATGTTAAGGAAACCAAGAGGTGTTTTGTTTTGTATTTTTTAAAACTCCAATGGGGGAAAAAAGCAGCTCTTATGCCATGGGATTGCTAGATGCTACACTGTTACTAAAGGCTTTGGCTATGATTAAAACAAAATTTCTAGTAATTATCAGGCAAATATAGAGGAAAGCACAGCAACCATATGGCAAATACAGCTGCAAAAACTGCAGCAATAAAATTTAACCATATTTGTTTCTCTAATGACTTTTAAACCAAAAAATTCTATTGGAAACATAAGAGCATTACTCCTTGAAGTTTGGCAAACTGCTGCTGATCAGGAGATTTTAAAAAAGGAAAACTGCTGACTGATTTTATCATTATTTGGCCCTAATGATAAACCAGTCCTCCTCTCTAATTGCCACCAGGAAACAGTTTTGCAAGTTATTCATAATATATCTCCCTGGAATACTGATAAAATGGCATACTAAGGAAAGCAATATTTCTGGAAACTATGCCCTTAAATAGCTATGAAAACATATCACAATTGTTTAATTTGTCTGAAACCTAATCCTGGAAAAACCTTTCCCTAGGTCTCAAGGACATTTTCCCTTACTAACTGCATCTTTTGAAATTCGGCAATTGGATTTTATTCAATTACTCTATCACAAGGTTATAAATATGTTTTCATGGTTTGTATGTATTCCCGTTGTGTTGAAACCTTTCCCTGTAGACAAGCTGCTTTTGCTACCATCACAAATGTATTGTTAGAAAAAAAATTCCAAATTGGAGAATTCCCTTGGAATTTCACAGTGGCTGAGGAATCCACTTTACAAGACAAATTATGAAAACAATATTCAAAATATGGTCTCTTCTGTAATATTTTCATTGTGCCTAACACTCCATTCCTCATGGTGGTATAATTAAAACTCAATTAGCTAAATTGGTGCAATTTCTCAATCTACCATAGCCAAAAGCTTTACTTATATTCTTATTTAATTCTAAGATCTACTCCTTTTGGCAAATATAAGTTAACCCCATTTGAAATTACAACAGGAGGACCTATGAAAATAAACTCTGGAATATCTGATTCCTGCCTCATAAGAAGAAATATGCTAATCTATTGTCAGGATCTACCAAAACTTTAAAAAAAGATGAAACTTGTAAAACAATCCTTTCACAGCATGCTCCATGTAATTAATGATATTCAAAACCACACTCTTCAGCCTGGTTACATTATATATTGGTAAAACATCTCCATAAATATACATTCCAACCTCATTGGAAAGGGCCCTACCAGATTAACAGCCACAACTACCTCCTGAGTAATTTTAGTGCACCAAACTTTGCCTTGATATTGAAGCATGCACTTATGAAACTTATTTCTGTAATGGTGAAACTAAGCTTAATTAAAATGAATTCCTAACAATTACTCACCGAAAACCTCCTTGTTGCTCAAATGTGGCCACTCTCTAAACCAAACTTTTCAAATAAACTCACTACCTTTTCCCCTACTTGGGATATGATTCCTGGGAATGATTCTCCCTGGTGCCAAGGGATTAATATCAACTTTTGATCAGTGATGCTTTCAGAGAAAGACTTGATCAAAAAGGGAAATGTTAAAAGAAATAAAACAAAATATATTGAATATGGTTAAGAGATTTTAATGGAGTCCAGGGGTCATTCTGGAGGTGACTTTTGCAAGTCTCAGTCAAATATCACAAGTTCCCAAAGAATGTAAAGCCTTAAGCAACAATGTTCCTCAAAACCATAAGGACATCTGCACTTGAAAAACAGACAACAAGATAACTCAGTAAACTATGTAACCTGAAGAACATTTGGAACACACCAAATATCCACCAATCATAATTTATGCAATCATTTTCTTTTTCTTTAGAAACCCTTGCATGGAAATACCAAGACAGACACAATTTGGGTTACTATTGGAATCTGTGCTCACTGAATTGCAATTCTAATTAATGCCTTTGTTGTCTTGCAGTGTAGTTTGTTATTTCTCAGTAAACAATTCCAAATCCTTGAGAAGTATAAATATGTCAATACATTTAGCCATCTCAAACCTAATAATTTTTTTTCTCTTTGTCTTTGGCTCTTATTATGAATTCTTGTAAATGTTCCCAGACTATTGCCAATATCAATTGGTGAAAGATTTCTTCCCATGAAATTTTTCCAGGTCAAGTCTGGTACTTCAGTATCTGAGTTATATTGATTTATAAATTTTATCATGAGCCAAGAAACATGTGGAATGATGGGCTTAGGTGTTGTGAAAAATTGCATCAGTGTGTGAGGCAAAAATCAAATTTTCAGACCACATTCCCTTCAAAGTGCCATCTTCTCACGTAAAGACAAAATCAAATGCCCTATATGTCACAGGGATGGAAACACAAAACGAGAAAGAAGGATAAATCTTGATCTAAGTTTATATTATGAGTATCTCAACTTTACTACAAATAGAAATGTTTTCTTCTGCTTTTGGGGGAAATATTCTCCAGAGGAGATAAAGATATCAAACTCAAACAGTCAGTAGAGTAAATCAGATATTCTTGACTTTTTTCAGATGGAAATCTTTTTGACGTGTTCATACTCTTTTCAAACCCTATTTATACTTGGAAGCCTAATTCACATGCCATCTGTTTCTAAAACATCTGATTCTTGGTTTGTTCTACAACTAGCAGCTTGATTCAAAGCCCAAGAAAGCACTGGAGGGCGTTGCTTTATGTACTACTGCTCTAGCCTATGAGGAAAGGCAGCTTGGGCTTTTTTGTGTTATCCTGATGCACCGTTCTCATGCTTCATTCTAAAGAACAACCACTATGCACAATAATAATAATAATAATAATAACAAACTGTCAAGGAGCACATGAATTGCAAATTCTAACTTCACCACTTCCACGCTGAGGGACCTTGGGCACTTTCATCATGTGTAAGATGAAACAATTTTGTGGGGATTTTTTGAGAATTAAATGAAATAATGTCTACAAAGCAGTTAAGACAATGTTTACACCACTAGGAAGCAATCCATATAATAGTAGCTATTATTAATACCCAGGAAACATACAGTGTTGCTATATTTATAGGTATTCATTTCTGTAGTAATATATATTTCAGGTAACTATTATTAATAAAAATGGTCCAGACAAGTTAGAGTTACAAGGTCTATTTATTGAGAGCCCTTAGGCCTCACCCAATGCCCTTTTGCTCTTAGTATTTGCACAGTGTTAGTAAGTTTGCTAATTTCATCCAGTCCTTAGCAGATTAAAAGCAGCAACACAGAAAGATATGAAGTAATGAGTAAACCTAGAGACAGATATAGTTATACTAGTAAGTAGAATTTGCCTCTCATTCATCTATTCATTCATTCTCTTTTACTTTGTTTTTATTTTTTCTTGATTTAAAAAAATATATTTTCAATAATTTAGTACATACCAGAAGCTGGATATGCACTGGTAAACATAACTGACATTTTCTATACTCTCCAGAGGAAAGTTGCAATAAAGGAAACAAATAGATTCCAGAGAAAATACAGAATCTTATGCAAGAAGACATTTAAGAAATGAGGAGTTGCAGGTCATGAAAAGACTGCTATGCAAAATATTTTTTCAAATAATATTGAGTAATCTATAATACATTTTAGATTGTTTTCTTATATTTTTATTTAATCCAGGGCTTTTCAAATAAAATAATACTGTGAACTGGTAAAATAAATTATCTAAAATAAGAAATCCTGGGACAAGAGAAGGATAGAAAAGGAATGAGGAGAGAGAAGCCAAGTCACAGTCCTGTTTTCATCAAGAATATCAGGAAAGGGTGTTACCAATTTCCTTTCTAAGTCCTCTAAGCAGCCATTAAGAAGTTCTTCTATAAATAAGAATGATTTTTAATGATTTTAGGAGGGATAATAATGACAACAACTGAACTTCTTCTAACTTGCCTGCCTCAAAACTCCAATTCAACCTTTTAAATCCTATCCATGCATGACATCCTCTTTAAATCTTTCCCCAATTTCTTTGTCTTGAAGATTTAATCTCTTCTCAAAGTCATCTCAGATATATCATTTCTATACTTCAAATGCATTCTATTTTTATGCTTAAATATGCATGTGTAAGAATAAACCTTTGTTCATTTAGATATCTTTTCAATTGATATTTGGTTTCTAGTGATCTTGTCAAATTTGTTTTTTTCTCCAGTCCCTACTACAAAGTAAGTTCTATGAAGTACTGATAAAATTCAAATAAACCCTGCCTATTTCCTGCTCTCCTGAGTAAGCCTTGTGTTCAGATGAGGGATGAATTCACTTTATGGTGGCCATGATTTTAGTTAAAGTATGCATATACACAAAGTCATTTACTCTTATTAGCTTCTTTTTCAGAATAACACTATCTAATGCTAAGTGAGAATTGAAAATAGATTATTTTAGAGGGAAATATGTGACAAAAAATTAAAACTTATGCTTAAATTAATGCATGTAAAATTATATTGATGTTTAAAGTTTAACTATAGAAAAGAAAATCAACTCTATGATAGTTTATTTCAATTTTATTTACTTCAGGATAAGAACTATTGCATTCTCCAAATTAGAGGAAGTAACTTGAGAGTCCAGATGATGTAACCTCAGTAGGGGGGAAAGAAATTCTTATTTATTTTTCTCTTGAAAAATTAACTCAAATCAAAGAAAGCATCTAAATAATGTTACCATAACATGGGAAGGTCACAAAAGAGCTTATCATTAATGATAGGAAATTACAACATGAAATAGTGACATAATTAAGAAATTAATTAAGTCCACAGAAGTGATATTTTTAATTAAGTTTAAGTGAACATTTAGCGAAATGCTCTGCCATCATTGTATTGAGAATGTTTTGTCTTCAGTGAGTATTTGAACCATTCACAGGAATCATCTGTATTTCATGTTTAATTAAATGATAAATTCTTAAGGAAATGTAATTAATAAATAGTAAAATGTATTAACTCAAGAATATTTAATTTAGATTTAGCTTTTAAGCTCAATAAATTAAGGATTGAACACATTACAATTAGATGTATACCTTTCCACATAATAATGCCTCCTGGACATTAACTAATAGCCTAACTTTTGCTGCTATGTCAAAACAAAAGGGCCTTTCAGGACCACAGAACCCTCTTGATCCATGAGTCATTTTGTATAAGTTCCTGTCTTCACAGTGAGCATTTTATCTGTTATCCATAGAACATGTGAAGCTGAGTATTTAGTTCAGACTGAGAGAAAAATCTATTACTACAACCAATAATACAACAACTAAATAAAATTCTTAACTATAATTTAATAATACTCTCTAACCACAGCTTTTCTCTTCTACAACCTAAAACCCTTGTCTTTTTTTGCTCTCTCTTCCAAACCTGATTTGCAAGGAATTTTTTGCCTGTTGGGTAATCCATAACTTTATTTATGTGAGATCTTTGCCCTTGGTTCTCCTTCCTTCCTTCCTTCCTCCCTTCCTTCCTTCCTTCCTTGCTTCCTTCCTTCCTTCCTTCCTTCCTTCCTTCCTTCCTTCCTTCCTTCCTCTCTCTCTCCTCTTCCCTCCCTCCCTCCCTGCCTGCCTCCCTCCTTCCCTTCCTTCCTTCCTTTCTGACCTTTTTTACTTTGACAATGTCTATTTGGCAAGAGAATGAAAAAAGGCATCCCAGTGAAATCCCATGGATCCAAATGTGGCTGTCCTTAAGTCCATTAAGAGCAGCTACCCAATTTCTTCCTTGGTAACTGAAATCAATCACCCAACTCTGCCTGATGTTTCAACAATTCAAGGAGTCCAGAAGAGCCAAGGAGTGGTTGTAATTCCTATTTCCTAAACTATTTGACTGCATTATCTGTTGGTAACATCCCTTCCTTGAGTTCTAGAACCTCTGATCCCATGATCCCAATGTTATGGGAATAAGAAATAAAGTTTGTTAAATTGGGTTTATTTGGCATAATGGTAGAAGCAGAAACTCCCACTTTCAAGACTTATTTTCTACATCAGTCCACTCTAGTTATGGGATAGATGGAACCAAATATTGGCCTATTGTTAATGCATATACCAAATCCCCTATTACACAGATTAAAAACACAATCTCATAGAGTGTTATCTTCCCACTGGTTCCATGACTTCTCCATTGCTGACCACTGAAGCATTCTTTTAAGCCATCTGCTTCTATGTGATGCTATAAGATCAGTGAATGTATTGTGTTCTTTATTGAACTTTCTTTTCTATAAAACATTTCTCCTTTTCAGAGATTATGTTGTATGTGGTAACATGTTGAAGAGCAATGCATTTGGTATATAAACAAATTATGGTTTTGAATAAAATGACATGATCAAGGGAAGAAAATATGTATCCAGCATATGTATTTATCCCTATGAGAATTTATTGCCTTAACATGATGGATAAGATCAACCCAACCAAACTGCCAAATGGCTGGCTGTACCCCTAAACAATGATGGCATACTGAGGACATATGATTAGCGCTTGCTATTGGCAATTGTGGCACTCAGCAGAATAGTAAGATCAGCTTTGGTGAAGATACATTCATATTAGCCTATGTATGACCTTCAACCATACTGAAAAGCACTTTGCACAGGAACCTATTAAGCAAACACTGGATTATTTGGGGGAAGAATCAATTAACATCCATGGATGGGTCTCCTTTTCCACATGGTTATTAAATCTTCCTCTTCATGGACTCCCCTTCATGGGCATTTACATAGGAATTGAATTGAATTCACAATCTATGCCTATGTTAAGAGACCTATCAATATATAACTGTCCCCCAATCTCCTTGTCACTCATTTCCCAATACTGATTTTTCCAAATTCTGACCAACAGTTCAATCCATTAGCCACTGCCCATGAACCAGGGCAGAAGTATAGAAGAAACCCATATTTTCTTCCAGGAAACTTGGACTAGTGTAATAATTAATCTGTGAAAAAAACAAATTCCCTCCAGATTCTATTATGACAGGGAGTGGGAGTTTTGACATATCCTAAATAAAAAAGACAATTTATTCTGTTGTCTCTGTCACATGAAGTGAAAATGTTTATGGTTATCTTTGCTGAGAGGAACTAAACAGGGAATCAAGCAGACAGACTATTAATGTTCTCCCAGGTATGTTAAGAAAGTCATTTAATTCCTGTAACTTAGGCAGGTGGTCCTGTGTTGATAAAGTCTTATTTTTTATTGTCCTTCATCTACCTCTGTTATAACCTGATTCCATGCATGTGTCCCAACTGCTCATGAGATCCTGTAACTTTCTAGTGCATGTAACTACTAAGTGATGGTTCAAGTTTTTTATCTGGACTAGTTGATATTTGACTTTCACTGTACAGGCAACCAGCTATGGTGGGGTTGTATGCTGAAAAGGATTACATGAATTTATCCCACAACTTCCTAAGTGCAGTCATTGAAAGACTTTTATTCAGAGTAAAGCTGGCTCCCTCAGATAAGGGGAAAATAAGGACTGCCTCATCAGGAGGAATTTCTGTAGTTCATCTCATCCTTGACAGCTCAATACCTCTACTGCATGTTTTATGGTTACAACTCTTCCCTCCACCAATTCTATTAGCCTGCCATAAAGCCTCTGACAATGTTTAGCATATAACTGCTATTGCAAATTTGTTGTCCTTACAGTCAGTCCCTGGCTTGAAACTAAAACAAATCATTCCTAAAAGACTACCAGTAAAATAGAAACTCCTTCAATATTGCCCTTGAAAGTTTCCAAAGGCCCTTTCAAATTCACAATGGATATTAATAGCTTTCATTCAAAAGCCCCCTCATTTTTATCATCATTACTATCATGGTAGTAATTCTGTATCATAACCAAATGCAATGGTCTTTCTGTGCCTTCATCTCTACCTATACTCCATTAAATTACATTACTGGGAATAATTTAAATTATCATGATGTCATCACAAGTCATGGATTTCCAGTGTCCTATTTCCCCAACAAGAGACTTATCTTCATACTCCTTAAATATGTGAAAATTCTCTTTTAAGGGTGTAATTCTAGGGCTATTCCTTACACCAATTACTATATCAGTCAGAGCCTAGACAGGCAACACAGTCACACGAATTGGCAATATAAGGAGAATTAATAAATGGACGATTTACAAAGATATAAACAGTGTATGGAAAAATACAAAGATACAACAGTCATTTGCTATAGACGGTTATGACATCTAAACCTGAATGGGCAAGGGGAAAGACCAGGTAACAGAATCAAGGGAAAAAGGAGATTTTGTGCTGAGGGCAGCAGGACCAATACTGTGGCTTGGATTAAGTACTCTGACTTCAAGCTTTCCTTTCCTTTCAATTCTTCCCTACATTGGCCAAATTTAATTGATACAGTCCCTGCAAGTGATCTTCTGGATCAGAAAGCATAATGGAAAAGTATAGGAGTATTTCTACAGTGGAAAATGAAAGATAGACATTAAAGAAATATAGGTAGCTATATGTTTATGAATATTCAAATGTACATTTATGGATACATATGTGCAGTATGAAAGTGTACAGATTATATTTTCATTTGACATTAACAAAACTCAATATATAATGTGAAGGACAATTATGACTGAATGCATTTATCAGTGGGGAGCACGATCTCTAACCAAAACATTTTGAGAGTTATTAAATAAGATAGACCCAACTTTGCCGATGAATACTTTTGATTGCCATGTTTGTCATTCCTCCAAGTTATGAAACCATGAAGAAATCCATGAATCTAATACACTTGGGATTCAATACATGTTATAAAAGACTCTGGAGCTAATGGGTTTGAATATTGAAATGTTAGAATGATGGATTTCTTACAAAGTTTTGGTAAATTCTGTGTTTCAGTTTTTACAGTGAGCATAAAAATTTTGTTTTATTTTCATAATGATTCTACAGTGATTTACATACAATTATATGGAATGAGATAGAAAGCGTCATTTCCATATCCCACTAACTTTTTATAACAGTTTCTGAACCTATTGAGAGTAAAAAGAGAATCAGGATTTCCATTTTCAGTGGTGAGAAAGCACAATTTGCATTAAAGAAAAGGATGAAAAATCCATGTCACGGACATAGAAAATAAAAGATTAGCCACTTAGGAACATTTTTAAAGGAATAACCCTTGTGAATATCTCAAAAGCCCCAGGGAATAGCAGACTATAGAAGGAGAACTTTTTATACTCATGCCCAAAGTAAATCATGAAAAACTATAAATTTCTTTCACTTTATTTAGTTTTTCAGGTGGCAGGTATAAAGTACATTTAGAGAGAAAGCCAATCAAAAGCTTCCAGAAGCTTTGAGTCAGACTGTTCAGTAAAGAATACCTCTCTTAAAGCAAAATTTTAGCTTGTTATCTGGTATCCATATTTCATCCTCAGGGGATGATCAAGTTAGGATAAGCTAGAAACAGAATTCAACCCAGTTCTGTCTGACTCCATATTTATGCTGACCAGACCATATTGCCTCTCCAAATTGTATACTCTTCTGCAAAAATCTTTTCATGTAATAGTTCCTTCAATATTTCCACTTCTGTAAATTAAGGTTCTTATTATTCTAAAAATAGTGGTCAATGTGGCAGAAAGGAGATTTATTGGACCAACTTGATTAAATGAATTCAAACATTAAAGAGTGAGACCCAGGAAACTGAAATTTTAGGAGTCTGTTAGGTGGTGCTTGTTGTTTCTGAGTTAACTTGCTAATGATTTTTTAATGTCTTCCATACTTCAATCCTTCTGCAGTATATATATATATGTGTGTGTGTATATGTATATATATATATATATGTGTGTGTGTGTGTATATGTATATATATATATATATATATATATAATTTACTTTTAAAGATAATTACATAAATTACATAAATGCTACATCAAAAACAGGGGATTTCTCATATACCCCACCCCTCCCCCCATACTATTTTTTCACATTAACAACTTTAATTACTGTAGTATATTTTTTACAATTGATGAGCATATATTAAAGCATTTCTACTAGCCATGAACATTATGGTTTACAGTATAGTTTACACTTTGCCCCTCACAATTTTATAAGTTTTGAAAAAATGTATAATGGCCTGGATCTGTCATTACAATGTCATGCAGGACAATTCCAATGTTCCAAAAATGTCCCCATGTTACACCTATTCTTCCTTCTCCCTTCCTTCAGAACTTCTGGCAGCCACTGCCTTTATACCAATGATACAAATTCTTCCATTGCTAGAATAATAATATCTATAATAGAATAATAATTGAATTATAATAAGTCTAAATTAGTCCATTGTTCATTCCTCAATCTTGAGGATTTTCGAATGGTGATGCTTCACTATTTAGATCTCATGGAACAGATAGATAGAACTGTCTTGCTTGAAGTTGTAAATACTTTCTGTTTTTTGGGATGGATGTTTCTATCATCACCCTTTTGTTATTTGTCCTGGGTGAGTCCAATGAACTAGAGAGTAGTTGTTGCAACTCTCCTGAGATTCAGGGCTCAATTGGCATATGAACAGACCAAAGATTTAAGTCGCTGGGACATGTATAGTGCTAACTATAGGTTCAAATAAAAGTGGCAGATAAGCCATGCATAGGGAAATTATTAATAATTCTAACTCTGTTACATTGGGGAGCACAAATTCCAAAGTAAGGCTCACTGACAGGGTGTCAAATTCCTGAGCTTGTCTTCCCTGCTCATATTGTCTAGATCTCTCAGAAGCCCCCTTGTTTGAGGCACTGTTTACTGGAGCAGTCAATGAGATCCTGCTGACATGTGCAAAAGCGTAACCTCTGGAATGACTGCCCAACGCTCTTTGTAGTTAACATTTCCCCCTTTTGCTCAAGGTCTTTTTCCAAATGCAAAACTTATCAGAGCTTGGTACTAATCCCTTGGTATCAGGGAGCCTCTTCCCCGGGAGTCATGTCTGACATTGGGGGGATAGTAGTGACTCTACATGCTGAGTTTGACTTAAAGAGAAGCCACATTTGAGGAACAAGGAGGCTTTTAGGAGCCAAATTTTAGGCAATATATAAAACTAGGCCAAGTTTCAATTTCAAAGGTAAAGTTTATAAGTACAATCATCAATATTAAGGGCCTGGCATATTGGTCTGTCCTCCTTTGCTAAGCACTGCCCATGTACTTGGGGGATTCTATTAGAGATTGTAGCAGGGCTCCCCCGGATGGGAATTCAATATTCTTTTGGTTATTGTGTGGGTCTCCATCCACAGAGACAATGCCCCATGAACACTTAAACATATTCATATGCCTTAGAGGCATACACCAGATGCACCCTTCCCCTCACATCTCCCCATCACTGACACCCCACACCAGTGATCCTCCCTGCCACAGTTGTGACCCTTCTATGAACATCATCACCTTTATTACATACTACAGCCCAATCTATTAATTATAATTATATTTCTTGTTTTACATGGAGGCAACTGAGGCTTAAAAAGATTAAATCATTTCTATAAGGTCTCACTGCTGGTGAGCAGCTAGAATTCACATCATCTGCCTTGACATGTGCTTTCTCCACTACAGCACTGCTGTTTCTAGTTTGAGTCCCCTGGAATCATACATGCCTTTGATTTCTAACAAGTGCTTTCTAATAGCTCTTTTAGACAAAATATTATCTGCTGCTCAATTGGAAACTGCTTTCTTCACAAGCCCATTCTATTATGAAATAGAAATTTTCTGTGTAGTTCAATTGTCTGTGTATTCTGTGACTATTTGTCCCTGGTTTTCTGGAACTTCCCTGTGATGAACACAGGTTGTATATAGATTTCAGTATCCAGCAAGTCTATGGAGTAAAAACAATTCTAAGTGTAGCATAAAAAGTTCTGTGATCCCATTTAACTTCATCTCTACTGTTTCCATAAATACATTCTATACTCCTGGCAAATCTGCCAAATTTCCACCAGTTCCCCCACCCTTCATTCCATTCCATGTTTTAGGCTTGATAATTGTGGTCTCTCTTTTTTTTTTTTGATCATCATAGCTTGT
>JAQZBX010006071.1:0-54327 GCA_029593785.1 Cabassous unicinctus | reverse complement strand
AAGAAGAGTAGATGAATGGAAAAACACAATACAGAATGGTTTATATCTTCTAGGGGATGAGCTAGAATAACTTAATATGTAGAAAGATCCACCAAACCAGTACCATCACTCCCCCAGAGAAAAATACAGAAACTCCTTAAAGGAAAGACAAATCGAACTAGAAGCATATTTTAACTGTGCATTGCACTTGGTTTACACGCCCTTCTGGACCTGTATTTGTAGATGTCACTCATCCCACAAAGCAAGCAGAGGAAATTCCCAAGATGCTAATATTTCCTCCTTTCTCCTCTCTCCCACCTCACTGGAAAATATGTTTGGCTGCTCTCTGAGCCTGCTCTTGCTTTCTGCTTTTGTATACCACCTATTCCTACATTGTTTTAATGAATATAAACTCTGAATCATAAGACTTAATGAGCACTGTTCTAAGAATCTGAATGTGCCCTGGAGATTTACAGCCTGGCTATGTGGGCTGCCTTGAAAGCCAAAGCAGGGGTTCTTTTGTGATCTTGTTTACACCTACCTCTTCTCACACTCATAAAGTACCATTGTGCTTCTTTGAGCACCGTGACTGGCCAATCCTTGCATATAGATGAAGTTTGTTCATTTGCAAGGGATTTCTTTGGGTGAGGGGGGCACTGGTCTGGAAACACTAGACAATAAGTAACTGCTAAAACTGTACAATTTTTTTGAAAGTGATAGCAGTTTTCCCTCAAACATTTTATTTTAAATTTGGCTGATGGCAATACCACATTTATTTTAGCCACCTTGTCTTGCTATTAAATGATTATTGTGTTGCTGGATTTTCTCTAGGTTCTTGGCTAAGCTACAAAAAATGAATTTTAAGTGCAAGCCAGTTTAGTTTCGCCAGTAATTTATTAAGGAATGGAGAGAAGAGAAATGGGAGAAAATAACAGATTAAGGGTAGAGAGGAAAGGGGCTGAAGAGTAATGAAGAGGGCTGATTTACAGACTACAATTCCCCATTACAGATCACAAATGCCCAGGTTTACTTGCGTGCTGGTCCAGGCAGGGGGGAAGAAGGCAAGAGGAGGAGGTCATTCGGCCTTTGCACTTGCTTTTTAAACCATTAATTACTCCGCCCCTTTGCTAATGTAGTGGGAGGAATCCCAGTTGTTTGCTGTTCTGATTGATTACCCTACCCCTCTATCCCCCAGAAGGGCCCAATGATAAAGCCCCCTGGAGAATATTCAGGGCTTTTCCTTGATTGGGGACGAAATCTTGTTGGGAATGGGAGCCCTCGCAAGGGTCTTCCAGCAGCCATCTTGTGGGGTGTTCGCGGCCACGTGGTTTTCCTGCCAGGTCCCAGATCCGCCTGTTGATTCCTAATCTAGCCTGCCTCAGTGGGATCAGCAATAGCTTATACTTCCCTCACTGAAATCGTGGGGGAGTTATGCTTGACAGGTCATTGAGAAAACTGACTTGAAATAGCATTTGGCCTCTTTAAAGGTAAAGTACAGTTTGTAAAAGAATCTAAATCTAATTTGCCAAAACTGCAGATGGCAAATCAACGAGTAACATTGCCTCTCCATGAGGTTTATGTTAGATTAATCTCCTTTACCTTTTACTGTTCTTCCTATTTTAACTGTAACGTGAGAGGGAGGGACTGGGGTTCTGCATGGCGGGAGAGTGGAGCACAGCTCACAGGAGACACAGAGCCAGCGAATGAAGTTACAGACTGCCTGGCTGGAACCGAGCCCACACTGACACTGTCAAAGAGGGAGAATTCACTTGCGATGCTGGAGGATGGAGAAAGAAAGCACAAGTACAGAGACTTCAACTGCTCTAGGGACTTAGTCTCATCTCAAGGAAGGGGAAACGAAACAAACTATTGGGACCATCTGCAAACCCTCTTGGAAAATTTTTCTTTGTTTTCACCAATGTTATGTGCGGAGTTATTTTTGCTCAAAACTTTGGTCTTTGCATGATGGCTCAGAGCTTATGGAAAGGCATCAATTTCAAATATTCATTTTGGGCCCAAGCTAGGCCTGAGCAGGAATGGGCTGGTAAGTAAGCTGATGGCCAGTCTTCTCACCCTCCGCTCCCAACCTCCACCTCCCTTTCCATACAACCTGCTTTCCATCCTATAGAAATGACTTTTGCCACCATGCAATGGCCAGAAGAGGTTCACCAGAAATTGCCAGATTCAGGTTTGAGACTCTTGGGAGTAAAGAACAGAGAAGCTCTGATTCCTTTCCCTTTCCCTCGATCTACAAAGCCAGTAGAAGAGAATTATTGTCATTATTCCAGGAACTTTGGGTGCTTCCCAGCAAATGAGTGGGAAAAAGCAACCAACATTCCATACTTTTTTCTCTGTCTAGTCCAGGATTTTATGTTAAATTCAATAAATCAACATCATGCTCCCAACCTAGCATGAATTACCTGTTATAACCAAGAGGAAAGTAACATACTACAAAGAGCTTCTTTACAGAAATCAATTTTTTTCTCATTCACAACAGGTTTGGGGGAGGTGGCTGTGATGGGTAGGCTCATGTGTCCACTTGGCCAGGTCATGGTGCCTGGTAGTTGGGTCAAGCAAGCACTGGCCTAATTGTTATGGTGAGGACATTTTGTGGACTTTAATCCTTAGTAAGTTGATTGCATCTATGGTTGAGAACATCTACAATCAACTGAGGAGATTGCCCTCAGCAGTGAGAGATGTCTCATCCATACAGTTGAAGGCCTTAAAAGGAGAAGTGATGATTTCAGCAATCAAAAGAGAAAGAATTTTCATCTCTATTTCAGCCAGCCAGCTCCTCCTGGGGAACTCATCAAGACTTTCACTGCAGTTCATGGTTTGCAGCCTGCCCTATGGAATTTGGACTCATGCACCCCCCAGAGTCACGTGAGATAATCTTATAAAATCTCATAATATCCCCTGTTGGTTCTGTTTCCCTAGAGACCCTGACTAAAACAGTGGCCTTTCCAGTTTTCATTTATACATTCCTCTTTGGGAGCAGCAACTAGGGTGACGGTTTTCCATTTCAATGTGCTGAAAGGAGCACCATCTGCCTTCACCTTTCCTGTTGTTCCCCTAAGAAGATACAGGAATGTGGAGTGCTAAGGCCATGTCCCTCAATAAACAGGCTCAGAAGCCTCAAGGACCACTCTCCAAACCCCTGGCCTCCTCACAGAAGAGCAGACAGATCTATAGGAGAAAAGAAAGAAGCAAACCAAAAGCCCTCCACTTCCTCTGCCTCATGGAAGGTCTACACCACGTCCTCTGTGCCTGTGATGGCCACGCTCAGGTTCTCCTCATATGTAGGTGATTATGGGGTCTCCTTGCTCCAGAGTATGACACCAAATCACTTGTAATTGCACCATTAAAACTTCATTTCTTTGAATATTGAAGTATGTGTATATATTACATATATATGCAATTTTAAGAGATTTACAATTGGAAATGTCTCATGCAACTGTCAGGATTGGCATGACAAAGGGCAGGCCTCAAAGTTGGAAACTTCATGAAGGCAATGCTGAATTCCCCAGGAGAAGCTGGCTGGCTGAGGTAGAGATAGAAATTATTCTCTCTGACTGCTGAAATGCTCAGTTTTCCCTTTGAGGCCGTCAACTGATTGGATGAGGAGACACCAGCCATTGCTGAAAGCAATCTCCTTTGTTGAATGATTTTAGATGTAATCCACTAGAGATGCAATCAACAGATGAAGGATTAAATCCAGCTATGAAGACCCTCACGGCAGCAATCAGGCCAGTGCTTGCTTGGCCAAACACCTGGTCACCATCACCTAGCCAAACTGACACATGAAATTACCCATCACACATGGTCTCCTCATTTCAGAGCTCTCCATTAAAACTCAGATTCCCCTAGGAAAAGTGATATCTCAAATTATTATCAGCTATTACCTTAAATAGAAGTTAGCACCAAAAAAGAAAGACATGAGCTGAAAATAAGAGACTGTCAAAGAGGAGGGTTTTGGAAAGTGAAGAAAGTGACATGGAGGAGAAGGCCACAGGTCCTCATACGGGGCATGAGAGACTTCTTCTGCCCATTCATTTAGGAACAGTAAGCTGGGCAACTATAAAATGGTGATAGTATTAACAGAATTTGTCTTACAAAATCATGGAAAAGGAGTGGGATCAAGCAAACTTTAAGCACCTTGAACTGTAATGCTATATCCATATTGATTACTATACCTAATTAAATATTCATAATTATGTTTAATTCTAAGACCGGCGCTTTCTATGCCACTTAGCAACATCTTAACTGTCTTTGGTTGCCAGCTTTTACTCTTTGGAAGAAAGATGCCATGTAAATCTAAGTGCTTATGATTTATATTTTCAAATATATAATTATATTACCCAAACCATGCAACAGTTTTTAATCTAATTGTTAACACAGAATATATGATGATAAAACATTTAGCTATTTCATGTCTGTACATTATTGTCTTCTAGTTGAAGGCTGCAAAAATGGGAGCTAGTTCTATTCAGGATATTTTTTTAATTTTTAAATTAGAAGTTGTAGGTTTACAGAAAAATCATGTAGAAAATACAGCATTCCCATATTACACTCCCCATTATTAACACTTTGCATTAGTATAGTAACTTTTTTACTGTTGATGAAAGCATATGACTTCATATCAGACAGATAATACAATATTTGTCATTTTGTGTCTGGCTTATTCCACTTAACATAGTGACTTCAGGGTTCATTCTTTTTCTCACATGAACCAGAACTCCATTCCTTTTTAATGCTGAATAACATAACATTGTATGTATATACTACATTTTGTTTATCCATTCATCAGTTGATGGACACTTGGGTTGCTTCCATCTGTTGGTAACTGTGAATAATAATGCTATGAATACCAGTGTTCAAATATCTATTTGAGTCCCTGCATTCAATTCTTTTGTATATATACCTGGTAGAGGGATTGCTGGGTCATATGGTAATTCTATTCTTAGATTTCTGAAGAACCACCAAACTGTCTTCCACAGTGGCTGCACCATTTTACATTCCCATCAGCAATGAATAAGTGTTCTTCTTTCTTCACATCCTCTCCAATTCTTGTAATTTTCTGTCTTATTAATAGTAGTCATTTTAATGGATGTGAAATGGTATCTCAGTGTGGATTCGATTTGCATTTCCCAAATAGCTAATGTTCAAGTGCTTTTTAGCAATGTGTATATCCTCTTTGGAGAAATATCTCTTCTAGTCTTTTGCCCATTTTTAAATTAGGTTGTTTTTTCTTTTTATTGTTGAGTTGTAGGAATTATTCTGGATATTAAACACTTATTGGATATGTGGATATGTGGTTTCCAAATTGGGAGAAAACTTCCCAATGAGTAGGTTGTCTTTTCAGTTTTATGATAAAGCTCATTGATGCACAAAAGTTTTTTGTTTTTTTTATTTTGATGAGGTCCCATTTATCTATTTTTCTTTTGTTGCATGTGCTTTGGGTATAAAGCCTAAGAAACCATTGTCTAACACAAGATCCTGAAATGGTTCCTTACACTTTCTTCTGGAGTTTTATAGACCTAGTTGTTATATTTAGGTCTTTGATCCATTTTGAGTTAATTTATTGTGTATGGTATGAGATAGGGGTCCTGCTTTATTCTTTTGCATATGGATATCCAGTTCTACAAACACCATTTGTTGAATAGACTATTCTTTCCCAATTGAGTAGACTTGACAGCCTTGTCAAAATCAATTGACCATAGATGTGAGGGTCTATTTCTGAACTCAATTTGATTCTATTGGTCAATTTATCTATCAAAGTGGCAGCACCATGCTGTTATGGCCACTGGAGCTTTGTAATATGTTTTAACATCAGGAAGTGTGAGTCCTCCAACTTTGTTCTTCTTTTTCAAGATGGTTTTGGCTACTTGGGGCCTTTACCCTTCCAAATAAATTTAATAATAGGCTTTTCCATTTCTGCAATGTAGACTGTTGAAATTTGAACTGGGATTGTGTTGAATCTGTACATCATTTTGGGTAGAATTGATATCTTAATGATATTTAGTATTCCAATCCATGAACATGGAATGTCCTTCCATTTATTTAGGCCTTTGATTTCTTGTAGCAATGTTTTGTAGTTTTCTGCGTACAAGTCATTTGCATCCTTTGTTAAATATTTTAATTGCTATTTCTAGATTTACTCCTCAGATTGCTCATTACTAGTGTATAGAGAGTGATTTTTTTTTGAGGTACCGGGGCTTGGGATCAAATCCAGGAGCTCATACATGGGAAGCCCACACTCAACCACTGAGCTACACCGGCTCCCCTTCTGGTGTATAGAAAAACTGCCTATTTTTGGTGTTGATCTTGTACCCTGACAAGTCGCTGAATTCAATTATTAGCTCTAGTAGCTTTGCTGTAGTTTTTCAGGAATTTCTATATATCGGATCTTGTCATTTGCAAACAATGAAAATTGTACTTCTTCTCTTCCAATTCAGATACCTTTTATTTCTTTTTCTTCCTAACTGCTCTGGCTAGAACTTCCAGTGGAATGTTGAAATAGTGGTGACAGTTCATGATCTTAGAGGCCACGCTTTCAGTCTTTCACCATTGAGTATGATGTTAGCTGTGTGTTTTTTATACATGCCCATTAGCATGTTGAGGAAGTTGTTCTACCCTATTTTTCTAACGTTTTATCAAGAAAGGATGGTGGATTTTGTCAAATGGCTGTTCCGCTTCAATTGAGATCATCAAGTGTTTTTTTCTTTTGTTTTGTTAATGTGGTATATTACAATAATTGATTTTCTTGGGTTGAACCACCTTTGCATACCTGGGATAAAACTCACTTGATAATGGTGTATAATTATTTTAATGTGCTGTTGGATTTGATTTGCAAGTATTTTGTTGAGGATTTTTGCATCTATATTCATGAGACATCAGTCTGTAATGTTCTTGTATTTTAATCTGCTTTTGGTATTACGGTGATTTGGGGGTGCAATGTTCTGTATATGTGTTAGATCTAGTTCATTTATAGAATGAGTTAGATAGTGTTCCCTCCTGTTAAATTTTTCTGGAAGAGTTTGAGCAGGATTGGTATTAATTCTTCTTGGAATAATTGGTAGAATTCACCTGTGAAGCCATCTGGTCCTGGCCTTTTCTTCGATAGAAGGTTTTTGATTCAATCTCTTTGCTTGTAATTGTTCTGTTGAGATCCTCTGTGTCTTCTAGAGTCAATGTAGGTGGTTTGTATGTTTCTAGGAATTTGTCCATTTCATAATATCCTCTTATGATCCTTTTTATTTCTGTGGGGTTAGTAGTAATGCGCCCCCTTCATTTCTGATTGTTTGTGTGGTTTTTTGTTGTTGTTGTTGTTCTTTGTCAGTCTAGATAAGGGTTTGTCAATTTTATTGAACTTTTCAAAGAACCAACTTTTGGTTTTGTTAATGCTCTCTATTGTTTTTGTAGTCCCAATTTCATTTATTTCTTCTTTGATCTTTTTTTATTTCTTTCCTTCTGCTTGCTTTGGATTTAGTTTGCTGTTCTTTTTCTAGTTCTGCCAGGAGTGCAGTTAGGTATTTGATTTTAGTTATTTCTTCTTTTTTAAAGTAAGCATTTAGGGCTATAAATTGCCTTCACAGCACTGCCTTTGCTGCATCCCATAAGTTTTAATATGTTGTGTTCTTGGTTTCATTCATCTTAAGATATTTACTGATTTCCATTGCAATTGCTTCTTTGACCCACTGATTATTTAAAGGCATGTTATTTAACTTCCATATATTTGTGGATTTTCCAGTTATCTGCCTGCTATTGATTTCCAACTTCATTCCCTTATAGTGAGAGAACATGCTTTGTATAATGTAAATCTTTCTATATTTATTGAGACTTGATTTGTGACCCAACATATGATCTATCCTGGAGAATGATTCATGTGCACTTGATATGATGTACATTTAGCTATTTGGGGATGCAATGTTCTGTATATGTGTTAGATCTAGTTCATTTATCATATTATTCAAGATCTCTGTTTCCTTATTGATCTTCAGTCTAGATGTTCTATCTATTGATGACAGTGATATATTGAAGTCTCCAAATATCATTGTAGAAGTGTCTATTTCTCCCTTCAGGTTTGCCAGTATTTGCCTCACGTATTTTGGGGCACCATGGTTAGGAGAAGAAATATATATGATTTTATTTCTTCTTAGTGGATTGCCCTTTTTATTAATATACAATGTCCTTCTTTGTCTCTTACAACAGCCTTTGATTTAAAGTCTATTTTTTCTGATATTAGTATAGCTAACCCAGCTCTTTTTTGGTTACTGTTTGCATGGAATATCTTTTCCAAGCCTTAACTTTCAACATATTTGTGACTTTGGGTCTAAGGTGTTCCTCCTATAAAAAATTTTATAGTTGGATCGTGCTGTTTTATCCATTCTGCCAATCTGTGTCTTTTCCTGGGGAGTTTAATCCACTAAAATTCAGTGTTATTACTGTAAAAGCAGTACTTACTTCAGCCATTTTGTCCTTTGGTTTTTACATGTCATATCTCTCTTGTCCTATATTGCAAACTCCTTTTCTGTCTAGTTGATCTTTTGTGATGTATTTGACTGATGCTTTTCTTATTTCTGTTTCTGTATATTTTTAAAATTCTTTCTTTCCGGTTACCATGAGGTTCATAGATTACACAACCTATATCTATAACCTACTAACTTGAAAAGATGCTAACTTAGCTTCAATAACATACACATTCCATGTCCCTCTGTTTCCCCTCTTTATGTTGTTTTGTTCCTATTTTACCAATTTATATTTTGCATGAAAATTATCGGGAAATATGTCTTTTTCTTGTTTAGCTGTATTCTGGAATAAAAATTCTTATAGGAATTAAAAAGTAGAGTTGTATATTAAGGATGCAGTATTATTGGATTTCGTATTTACCCTTACTGAAGATCTTCATTTCTTCATACTACTCCAAGCTACTCTCTCCTGTTTTTTCCTTTCAGCCTCAGAACTCCCTTTATAACTCTTGTAGGGCAGCCCTTTGGTTGACTCTCAGTTTCTTTTTATCTGTGAATATTTTAAACTCTCCCTCATTTTTGAAGGACAGTTTATCCAGATAAAGAATTTTTAGCTGGCAGTTTTTCTCTTTCAGTACTTTCAATATATCATACCACTGCCTTCTCACCTCCATGGTTTCTGATGTGAAATTGGCACTTAGTCTTATTGAGGATACTTTGTATGTGATGAATTGCTTTTCTTTTCCTGTTTTCAGAATTCTCTCTTTATCTTTGGCATTTAACATTCTGATTAGTATGTGTCTCAGTGTAGGTCTATTAGGATTTCTTCTGTTTGGAGTGAACTGTGCTTCTTGGACATGTATATTTATGTCCTTCATAAGAACTGGGATATTTTTGGCCATTATTTCCTCAAATATTCTTTCTGCCCCTTTTTCTCTTCTCTTCTCCTTCTGGGACTCTCATGACATGTATGTTTGTATGCTTCAGGTTGTCACTTAAATTCGTAAGACACTGCTCATTTTTTTCTATTCTTTTCTCTTTCTGTTCTTCTGACTGTATGATTTCAATTGTCCTGTCTTTTAGCTCACTGATTCTTTCTTCTTCCTGTTCAAATATGCTTTTGTATGCTTCTAGTGTATTTTTAATCTCTACTATTGTGCCTTTCATCCCCATAATTTCTGTTTTTTTCATACTTCCAAATTCTTCTTTATGCCCATACATTGTCTTCTTGATATCATTTAGCTCCTTATCCATATTTTCCTTTATCGCCTTGAATTGATTTAGGAGATTTGTTTGAACTTCTTTGAAGTTCCAAATTCTGTGTCTCTTCTGAAGTTTTAGTTTGTCCCCTTGACTGAGCCATATCTTCCTGTTTCTTGGTATGCCTTGTCATTTTTTTTTTTTTTTTTTTTTTTTTACTGATGTCTAGAGCATCTGATTATCTTGATGGGGTTAACTCTGAAGGTCAACTTCTCCCTATTGTCTTGGGTTTTATTGTTGATTGTCTTCGTGTTATGACTCTTCATTGATACTTGGCAGCCTCCCCCTACTCTGATTCTTCTGGTGTGCTTTTTATTTTTCCACAGTAATTAATAACTCCAAACATCATGAATATTTCTGCTTCCTGGACATTTCTCCTACTCTCCATCCTTTGTGGAACTCTTTTTTCTCACTCCTTTTGCTTTTAAAATTAAAAAATCATGAGCTTTAGATTTCAGAAAAAAACTGGGTTTGAATCCCAGCATGTTCACATGTTATAGTTATGACTTCTGGTAAATTATTTGACTTCTTTGAGCCTCTGTTTCCTCACCTATAAAATGGTGTTACTGTGAGATAAGAGAGATAATGCAAAGCATCAGGTAACATGCCTGGTCAACAGAAGACATTCAATACACTTTACTTCCCTTCTCTCATTTGTTGCCTCCAATAAACTTTCTCTTATTTCTCCAGCCTTCATGGATCTTTCTCTTTTCTGAATTCCTCTATCAGGTACCATGTGCCTCCTCAATTCCATTCTAAGCACTTTGAAGGAAAAGAAATGTGTCTTGCACTTGTACCCTCAGAACAAAGTGTAGTGCCCTACACATAGTAAATGATCAGCAGCTGGTGTTTGTTCTTTTAAATGATAATTGGTCATATCACTTGCCATCCACCCACACTTTTCTAAAGGTTGTCTCCTTCTCCGCAAATTCTTCCCAGAAATACCACAATAGTGAGAGCTGAATCAGTTAGAATTGTAGGAAGAAATAGAATTCAGCTCAGATATATAAAATTTTTAAAATCTTTAACAAAGAAACTACTTTCTGACCAGGGAACCAAAAATGGTGCTGACACACGCAAAGACTAGCAACGGCAGAAAGCTGTTACCACCACTAGAGCTGAGAGGGCAAAAGAAGATGGGTGAAGCAGGAGCTATGGTTGTGGAGGGACTCAGCCACTGCTAAAGATGTGGGGCTAAAGCAAAACAGTGAGTGTGCCAGGAGAATAAATACCCTGACCTGTCTCTCCTCCCTGCCTTTGGCCTCCTGGTGGTACTTCCCTTGGCTGAGTCTATTCAGAAACCAGGAGGCAAAGGATCCCAAGTGATACAATCTTGGGAATCTGCCTCCCAGGATATGAAGCAGAGCCAAGAAAGGTAGAGAACGATCTAGGGTGGAGAAAACAGAGAATAACCAGTATAAGGCCACCTTCAATTTGTGAGGTCAAGCGTCTCAGGAGTTATAACATTGCCTCAGACCATAGAAGAGGAGGTCGGATTTCAAGAAGCTGGTTAAACAGCCTTCATACCATAGAAGAGGAGGTTAGATTTCAATTTCAAGAAGCTAGTCAAACATTACTGATATAAGAACAAGCCAATATCATGTGCCTCCCAGCATGATACACTAAAAAGAATACAGGATCACTCCTGTGATATTCTACCAAAAATCGTAATCTGAATCTTGCCATGAGGAAACAAAAGAAAATCCCATGTTGAGGGGCATTTTGCAAAATACTCTTCAAAATTGTCAAGGGCATGAAAGATGAACAATAGCAGAGGAATTGCTCCAAATTAAAGGGGACTTAACTGCTAAAGGATGAGGGGTTTAAAAGAAAAACTAAATGTAACACAGGTCATCTTGGATCAGATCAAAATTTAGTTTGTTTTACTCCAAAGAACATTAGTGGGTTTACTGGAAAAATTTGAATAAGATCTGTAGATTAGATATTAGCAATGTTCGTTGTTCATTTTCCTGACTTTTATAATTGTACTGTGGTTATGTAAGAGAATGTCTTTGTTCTAAGGAAATACACACTGAAGTATTTCATGGTAAAGGGAGCCGATGTCTCCACCTTACCTTCAGATAGTTCAGAAAAATTATGCTGTGTGTATGAATGTGTGTGTGTGTGTGTGTGTGTGCACGCACAGAGAGAGAAAGAGGGAATGAAAAAGAATAATATACAAGCAAATATGGCAAAATGTAAACAACTTGCTAGATTTGGATAAAGGGTATTCAGGACTTCTTTTTCCATTCTTTCAAAGAGCAAATGCAAAGTTGTGCATTTTAATTCCCTCCTTTTTGCTGCCATCTCCAAGAAACTTGCCCTTACTGTAAGTTATATATCTGAGACAGAGACAGAAACAGAGGCTGAGAGGGATGGCCTAGTCAAGGAATGAGGACGATGCCGAGAACTGCTCATTCACATTGAGAGAAGGACGAGTTCCCTGCAGTTTCACCAGAACCTCATTAAATTCGTGCTACTGAGACTGCTCCCAGGCACCCAATGATTTGTCCTCTCATTATAGAACTCCAATATGGAATTTCTATTCCTCGATTATTTTTATGGTTTTTTATTATTTTTATTATTTTTTTGTTTTTATTACTAAGGGTCTGGGCTCAATGTTTCAACATTGGAAGCTGCTCTAATGCTTTTTGGAAATATAAATTATCACATTAAAATAGGAAGAAAACCAAGAAAAGCAAAAAAAGTCATTCTGTGTCCTTTGTTGGAGGGCTTGGCATGAGATCACAGAATTGTATGCCCCCTGCGTAAGGAAGTAGGTGAGTGATGAGCGTAATGCCTATGCCAGCCTTGAAATCGGATTATTTTCCGTCTCCAAAATAGAACTGTTAATATAGCATTGGCTTTCTGGGGGAATGGCAGCAGTTTGTTATTTCCCCACTGTCCCATTCTGCTCCCTGAGCAGTAGTTTGGAAAGACTGTGATTACACATGCAGTACACACTAAATCTTTCTGGAAAGACAAAAGCTGAGATGGGTTCCAGGGTGGGAAAGGCCACCTAAACATATTACATTTCAAGGGAAGTTAAAATATGACTCCAGATTTAAAGAATTCTGATATTAATTGGGGTGTTTTGTTATGTTTCACAGGTGATTGTTTGGGTTTTTTTTTTTGTTTGGGGAATTTGGAGATGGGGAAATGTCCATGCATGGGGACACATGGTATCTATTTCAGCCCAATTCATGTTACCTCAGGACTTTAAGAAAAATGAAGAAATTCTATGATGTCACAACATAGGATTGAAAAAGGAAACCCTCGTTCCTGGTATAAGTGTGATCACGTTTAAGATTTAGTCTACCAGGCAAGTGTCATTAGCGTAAGTGCCATTACTTTATGACACCAGAATTTTAATGTGTCATTAATTACACAAACATTAATGTTTCAGGGTACCTGCTGTGTGCCAGGCACTATGGGGAAACAGAGTCAAATAGGACTCGATTCTGCCTGATATTGCTTAACAGTCCATGATTTCCTTTTGACCAAAAAAAAAAAAATGATAACTATGTAAATGCAATATTATACTGTGGCAAGTGTTACATTTCTATCAATATAGTACTATTTCAAAGAACTACTTAAGGAAAAAACACTTCAGGCTACTCACTGGGCAGGAGAGGGGAAAGAATGTCATTCAAAGCCCAAAAAACTGAAATCTCCAAATCAACAATTCTCAGCCTATAGATGGTTCGTTTTTATGGCTTTTCATTTTGCTAAGAATTATTCATTGCATTAAGCTGTAGTTGGGTGTAAAAAACACATATTTGACTAGTACATTAGGTTTAGTATTACAAACTGAGCAGAAGCAGAGCAAGAATAAATTCAGAATATATTCTACTAGCTAACATAACTGCGTCATATCACCTCTGAGCTTATTGAAAATAATATGGTGCAAAACTTCAAATGTAATTTCAAAATAAGAATTCCAGGTATGTTTGTGACAGTGTCCCAACATCAATAGAATAAATTCATAAATTTCCAAGGTTATGACTTTAAAGCACAGTACTGATTTAGACAGATATATTCTGGCATATTTGTTAAAAAAGCCTCATAACATGATAATATCACATTTTACATGACTCTGGGGCCATAACAATATAATGCAATCATTAAAATAATGTTACAGGAAAAATATCTTTTGCTGTGTGGTAAAATGTTCATGATGGAATGTTATGGGACAGCCAGCCTCCAAGAGGGCCCCCAGAGAGCCCACCTCCTCGTATTCACACCCTTATCCTTTCCCCTCCGGGGTTGTACCAGGGTTAATCAGTGTGACCAGTGGAATAAGGCAGAAATCATGGTCTGTCACATTGGAAATTAGGTTATAGAAGACCACAGCTTCCGACCTGATGCACACCCTCAGACCACCAGCACTGTCTCCTGCTCTCTCTTCCCACTCTGGGGACACCAAGTCTGGCGCCATGTGGACAGCTCTAAGTAGAAGCCCATGAGCGGAGAAGCTGAAGTCTCCTGCCAAGAGCCAGTCTGGGTTTACCAGGTTGCTGTTACAAACACCACACAAGAAATCGGCTTAAACAAAGGGAATTGATTAGTTCGTGGTTCTGTGGCTAGAAGTCCAAAATCAAGACATTGGCAAGGTTTGTTTTCTCCCCAAACTCTGCAGCATCCTGGCGCTGGCTGGCCACCGTCCTCCGGGCGCCTGGGCTCGCATCTCTGCCTGCCATCGCTTGGTGAGCTGCCATCCTTCTGGTTTCCACCGACTTCCATCTTCCTGTAGCCTTCTTCGACTTTCGGCTTCCGGTTTCTTCTCTTTACAGACCTCCAGTAATGTGGGTTGAGACCCGCCTTCATTCCGCTGGGCCGCACCTTGGCTAAAAGTAACATCTTTAAAAAGCCCTGTTTACACAGGAGTTCACACCCACAGGAATGGGGAGACAGAACAAGAATGTGCTTTAGCTGAGGTACATAATTCACTCTCCTACACCTGGGGGGTGAAGCTGGTAGCAGAGGCTCCTGGTCCATCAGGGGCTGCAAGCCCAGCTGAGCAACTGAACTTCACCTGTGAAGGAAACCCTGTGCAGACCCCCGCTAGGCTGCCCCCAGACCCCTGGCCTTCAAAAACTGGGTGCCATGCTATTCGCTGTTTTAAGCAGCTGAATTTTGGGATAATTTATTAGATAACTAAGACTGTTAAAAAATTTTTTAAAAGCATGACAGGAAATTTGCCAAAATGTTAACAGTGATTATCATTGACCAATGAGTGTATAGGCAATTTTCATTTTAAAAAAATATTTCCTGTATCTTTTCCTGATTTTCCATATTAAATACAAATCTTTTTTTAAAAACAAACTTAAATGGAGAGGTTTTTATTTATTTTAATATGAAGGACAATTTAAAATGGATTGTCTTTCATTTAAATTTTATTACCATGTGTGGCCACAGGATTTTTCAGGGACAATGATTAGCACAGATATAGAAAGAGTGATTGCAATCCCAGACATTATAATTTGCCCAAGAGTTTGAATGAAGCACTAAACAGAGATTACCAACCCAGATGATTTTGTCCAGTAAAGGTACATGCCACCACACCAATTTAATTTTGACGTAATTTCAGACTTATACAAATGTTGCAAGAATAGCACAAAGAATGTCTGTATGCCATCATCCCAATATACCAACCTTTTCCAATTTTTAATGTTTTACCATCTTTCCTTTATCATTCTGGATGGATGGGTAGGTAGGTAGATAAATACAGATTGTGTCTCCCCTTCAAAGCACTAATCACCACTGTAATTTTATATTTATTGTATAATTATTTTATTAATTTGTATCTTTCCAACTAAAATATAACTTCCATGATGTATTAGTCAGGATTCTCCAGAAAGCGAACCAACAGCATATGCATGCATACATATATATACACACATATGTGTATATATATATTTACATATGTATATAAGTGAAGAAATTTATTGTAAGGACATGATTCACACAACCGTGGGAGCTGGCAAGTCTAAACTCCATAGAGCAGGCCACAGGCTGGAAATTCCAATAATAAAGATGATGTTGAAGTTCTTAGTTTGAATTCTCCAGGGGAAGCTGGCTGAATGGAAATTCTATCAAGAGCCAATGTGAAGCTGAGGCAGAAATTCTTCTGACCTCTAGAACCCTCAGTCTGGCATTTAAGATCTCCAAATAACTGGATGAGGATATTACCTACGTTGCTGAGGGTACTCTCATTTGTTGATTGTAGGTGCAGTCAATTGACCTTAGATACTCAACTGATTATAGATGCAAATCCCATCTATGAACTCCCTTTACTGTAGCAAGTAGGTCAATGTTTGACACAATAAATTGGATTAAAGAAAGGGAATTTATTAGTTCATGATTCTGAGGCTAGAAGTCCATAATCAAGCCTGGTCACCATAACCTAGGTAAGCTAACACATGAAATTAACCATTGTACACAACTTTCTGTTCACCATTTTATCCTGGTGGCTAAAACTGTCTCGTAGAAAAGGCTCAACAAATTTTGTTTCATGAATGAAGAAATGAAAGGAATGGGAAAGGAGAGAGTATCTAACTGCCTCAAATCCTATGCAATCTTTTTCTTCTTTCTCATTTTCTCTAATACTTTCTCACAAAACCTTTTCACCCATTTATTTTTCCTCCAGATACATTTTAAGATTTAATTATTTCTTTCTTCCCCCTCCCCCTCGTTGTTTTGCGCTCACTATCTGCTCTCTCTGTGTTCTTCTGTACTTGTCTTTCTCTTCAGGTAGCACCAGGAACCGATGCTGGGACCTTCCGGAGTGGAGAGAGGCGCTCAGTCTCTTGCACCACCTCAGCTCCCTGGTCTGCTGCATCTCTTATTGTCTCTCCTCTGTGTCTTTTTGTTGCATCATCTTGCTGCGCCAGCTGTCCACGTGGGCCAGCATCCTTCATGGGCCAGCTCTCCTGCACAGGACAGCACTCCTGCACAGGTCAGCACTCCGCTCGGGTCAGCTCACTGTGCGGGCCAGCTTGCCTTTCACCAGGAGGCCCCAAGAATCAAACCCTGGACTTCCTATATGGTAGCCGGGAGCCCAATCACTTGAGCCACATCTGTTTCCCCAGATACATTTTAAAGTTATAAAAAGAAATTATATGCATTTTATTTGTGCCCATCAGCTGGGCAAGACAGTAAGATTCAAGCTGCAATGCTGAATTAAAATCCAAAAGTTAGAGGAGGGCCATGATAAGAAACAGGACAGAGAGTTGGGTCTCTGGGCCCAGGAAAGGCATTCAAAGCAAGAAAATAAGCAAGAAGTAGGTTGTTTAAATTCTGTGTATCAATCAGAATGGGCTATAGTTATGCTGAACTAACAAACTACCTCCAAATCCCAGAGTCTTAAAACAACAAAGATTGATTTCTATTTTACAATACATGATCAATATATTACCATTGTGCTCCTGCTCAGCAATCTATACTACAAATTAGGTTTTAAAGAATGGATAAATAATAAAAATTAGAAGTTTACAGAGGTTCAACAAAAGTAATTGCTTTTATTTATCCAAGCACAAGTGTTTTCCACTCCTCCCATTCTTCTCACTTCTATTCCTTTTATTTCTTCAGTGAGATCCATAGTCACTTCCAGAAAGATTTAATATCAAAAAAGCAAAGCATAACTAAACATTTGTTTGAATATTTTTAGTTTTTATTTATACTCATTCATGCATACATTCAACATATTTATAGCAAACCAGCATGTACCAATAAAATAAAACTTTTTCATTGCCAAAAACCAGTCATAACAACTTATAATTTCATCTTTAGTTCTTTAAACAAAATAATGGTTTGGTAAAGCAAAAACACCACTTGGGTCATCCAGGTTTCTAGTCTTAACCGTATTTTTCAAACAAAATAGCTGAAGCAGACGGCCTTAATGTTAGTATGCGATTTCTTCCATTGCCAAAGCCTGGTTATGTTGGTCAGACCAAATCATATTAAACTAAATTTCTAACAAAAACAGATCAGTTTACAATTATAACCTTAATATCTGTTTAATCATATTTTCAAGACACAACAAAAACAACCTTCAATACTCTGGCTATAAACAGAAATAAGAACTGGATAATATTTTAGATAACTTAAATAATGTGAAGCAGAGGACAGGGGCTGTACCAAACACTTCAGAGATCTTGGGAACTTTATTAAATCAACTGGATAATTGAGCTCTCCCCTATGCTATAGTTCCTCTAACTTTATTTTATGCACATGTATGTGCCCCCTATTAAGTGTATGTGTGTGTGTAGTTGTATGTGTGTAGTTATCTTTCTTCTCACCTAAAGCCTTGAGGTAGACCAGAAGAATGGAGGGCAGTGTCAGGAGAGCAGAAAACTGCATAGAAAAAAGAAGATTGACCACATGGGAAGTCTTTTAGAAAATCCTAGAGGGAGGAAAAGCAGCTTCTGACACTTCAGATTTTTCTTCTATTCATTCAGCCTCTCCTATGTTCCAGGCACTATTAGAGGAGCTTATATTCTGGTGGGGAGGAGAAGGCTATGAGCATATATAAATAAATATGATAATATCAGACCAGGAAAAATGCTATGAAGAAAATAAAACAAGATAATGTGATTAAGGACCACAACAATTAGGGGCTACTTTAGATACAATGATTAAAGAAGGATTTGATGGATTTGTACTGAGGCCTAAGATGGGACTCAGGCAACCTTGAAATATCTGGAGGAATATCATTCCAAAAAGAAAGAAGAGTTAGTGTAAAATCTCTAAGGCAAGAACAAGTGTGGCATGTTTAAGGAAAAGAAGAGACCAAATCAGCTGAGTCAAGGAGAAAGCAGAACGGTGGAGATGAGGTCGGAGGAGATGTGAGATGCCTGTTATAAATGCAGGTGGCTATGCTGGGTGTGCAGTGGCCTGTACCAATCTGGGGTTCAAGCAAGAGAGCAAGGTTAGAGATACAAGTTTTGGAAGCATTGATATATGGATGGTTTTGAAACCAGGCAACCAGATACAATCACCTAGATAGAATACGGAAATGGAGAAGAGAACCAAGGATTAAGCCCTGGGGCACTTCGATATTTAGAAGTCAAACAGAGGCAGATGATCCAGAAAGGAGACAGAAGGAGCAGTCCCTAGAGTAGGAGGAAAACCAGGAAAGTGTGGTGGGAAGGAAGATGAAGGAAGAAAGAATATCAAGATGGAGGGTGTGGGAAGCGGATGTGGCTCAGTGGATAGAGCCCCCATTTACCATATGGGAGGCCCGGGTTCGCGTCCCGAGGCCTCCTTGTGAGGGCACGCCGGCCTGAGCGGTGCGGTGGGCTGATGCAGCAACCTCACGGCAGGAAGCGGGTGTGGCTCAGTGGATAGAGCACCCGTTTACCATATGAGAGGCCCCAGGTTCGCTTCCCGGCGCCTCCTTGTGAGGGCAGGCCTGCTCGCGTGGCGCCGTGGGCTGATGCGGCAAGACCTCACAGCAAGGGGGATATAAGCAGACACAGAGAAGACACGCAGCAAATGGACATAGCAGCACAAGCAGCAAGGGGGGGATAAATAAATAAAAATAGATAAATCTTTTAAAAAAAAAAAAGATGGAGGGGGTGATAACTGCATCAATTACTGTTAGGAAGTTGAGTAACTTGAGGACAAAGAATTGACCTTGAGATTTGGCAAAATGATTATTTTGGTACCTTAATATGAACCATTTCAGTGGCGGCGCAGAGGCAAAATACCCTTTCAGTGGGTTGAAGAGAGGTAGAAAAAAACTAGACAGTGACAACAAACAATTCTTCTGAGAAGTAACACTGTGAAGGGGAGTAGAGAAATAGGTTTTAGATATTGTTAAAATTTTTTACTTTGTCAGACAAATATAGTTCCAAAAATTATTTTTTTAAAAATATAAGTATATATGCTAGTATAACAGCAATAGAATATATAATTTTCAAATATCTAGAGAAGGGAAAAAAGGAATAAAGAAAGTATAATAAGACCAGGAAGAGTAAAGAAAATAATCAAAAAAGCATTATAAACACAAAACAAAAACATAAAAATTAGAAAGCAGAAATAAGACTTCAGCAGGCAAAACAAATATTGATCAATTAAAGGTTTGTATTAATAGATGCAACAAAATCCAGCTATATTTACAGGATATACCTAAATCAAATGAGACAGATATATTAATAAGAGAATAGATTTTAAAAATACTAAACTAATACAAGAAGAAAGTAAACAGAAATGACCATATTAATAGCAGAGTCAAATTCAAGAAGAAAACATTAATTGTATAAAAGGTATCGCTACATTAATAAGAGTTACAATCAACTAACATGGCATAGCAGTCATAAACTTTTTTGCAACAAGTGACATTGATTGCATTGAATTGAAAAACCGGTAGAAATTAAGACTGTTACATATCCACAATCATATTTGGAGATTTTAACCTGCCTGTCTCAGAACTGGAATAGCCAATCAGAAAACAAACAAACAAATAAGGTTTTTGAAGATGTGAATAATAAAATTACATTCTTGACCTCAAGGCTATAAATGGAACTTTTAATCAGCAAACAGCAAAAATTAGGGGAGAAAAAAAGACCATAATGTATTGTAACACCATAATGAAATGAAGTAGAAATAAACACCAAAAATAAGAGTCAGAAATATAAGCCATTAGAAAATATAGATATTAAAATGTATTATAAATCTAGAGCAATTAAAAGTGTGACAAGAAAAATCAATAGAATAGACCAGCGTCAAACATAGGTCAAAATTAAAGTGAGAATAAAAACCAGCATTTAAAATTAGTTGGGGTAAAAAAATTATTCATTAAATCTTGTTTAACAATATATTATAGCCATCTGGAGGGAAAGTTGGATTCCTTCCTCACTCTTCAAAATAAATTCTAATTGTACCATCAATTTACACACCAAGAAATGAACTGATAAAAGTACTAGGAAAATATGCATATTTCAAAAATAATCTTAGAATGAGAAAGGCATTCCTAAGCAAAACCTAAAACCCAAGAGGGGAAAAAAGATAAACTTGATTTTTAAAATTTTAAGTTTCTTTGGGAAAAAATGAAACAAACAAACCAAAGTAAAATTTTAAAACTGGGGGAAGTATCTGTACCATGTTACAAGATGTTATTAATGTCATTAATATGAGGAGAACTCTGAAAAATATACAAGTCCAACCAACAAGCCAAAAACTAAGGACATAATCAATCAGTTCACAATAAAATAAATACTATTGAAAAGCAACTTAAAATCACTTACGGTTAGAAACCAAAACACAGAATCTAAAATTGCATAAGCCAATAAAATAGACAAACCTTAATAATTCTGGCCATACCATAAAAATTTTTTTGGAAAGTTTCTCAACTCTCTTTATGATCTCAATACCAAAATCTGACAAAGATGGCTCAAAAAATAAACAAATCCACATACTAATCTCATTTATGCTTATAGATACAAAAATATTAACAAACTAAATCAGAAGTATATTTTTTAAAATACACTAAAGACCAATTAGGATTTATTTCAAGAATGCAATAATTATTTATTGTTAGTAAATCCACCAAGTTAAGACAAAAATCAAAATTAAATCATAAATGCAAAAAGATATTTGATATAATTTAATATCCATTACTCATTTTTAAAAAGCCTTAGTAAATTAAGAGGGAGGGGGGGAAACACTCTATCCTGATAAATGTTTATAAGAAACCAGGAGCAAATATCATGATGAATAGTATGTTACCAAAGTCATTTTTCTTCCAAAGCGAGAACAAAACAAGGAGGCCCTCTATCTCTCTGTGCCTCATAATTCCAGCAGCTGGAGTCTCTGTAAGTCTGGTTGTGTTGCTGGTTGTTTCTATCGATTTACGCTCAGGGAGTCTTATCTACCCATGGGTCTCCTCATGATTGTATGTTGGCTGTTCTACTTGATAAATTATTTATAGAAATAATTTGAGACTTAAAATGATATCTTCCTCCAAAGAGTATTTTTAAAAACTTGTCTTTGTCACACTCCTGGGGCACAAGCAATCCAGATCCCCCAGTCCTCTTACAGGGTTTGTATTATTCTAGGCCACCAAGATTATGGAATCTGGGTTGCAATCCATGCAAGGACTGGATTCTATCTGATTCTCTTTTCTCTGTTGGGACAGTCTTTTGAGGAACCAACCCATTGTGAACGGTGGTTTACCAGGCCCCCAACTTTTGAATTATAACTTTTGTCCTCTTAACCCACGAGGCTCCTGAAAACACAGCTCAGCAAACTGCTGCCTCTTTCTGATCCAGAAACACACTCTGGGGAAAAGTGGACCTGAAAGCCAGGTTCAAATTTTGCGTTCTCTTCCAATAATTCGTCATGGTTTCTTAGCTGTTTGATGCTTTTAGAAAGATTTTTTTTTATGTTTTACACAGATTTCTTTTTTATTTTTGTCTTCAGAAAGAAGATTAGTCTAAATGACCTAACCTAAAATTCCTGGAAGCAGAAGTCTTATCATTTTATCTGACATTTTTCTGGAAGTTCTAACCAATGAGTTCAGACAAGAAAAGATTGTAAAATATATAAATATTGGCAATGAATATGTTATTCTTCTTTGAAAACAAGAATATTAAACATAATTAAAAGGACATGGGTACAATATGGAAGAAAAACATCTAAAAATCACTTGTTTTTCTATTTAAAATAAATTATCAGAAAATATAATGAAAAATCTAGAAGAACAAAGACAAAAATATAGGTGTGATAGCCTTTTTGATGTGTCAACTTGGCTAGGCTAATATCCCAAGTATTGAATCAAATATTAATCTATGTGTTGTTTTGAAGGTATTTTATAGATGTGATTAAAGTCCATAAACAATAGACTTTAAGTAAGGGGGATTATCCTAGATAATCTGCATGGGACTTAATGAATCCATTGAAAGACTTAAAAGCAGAACTGAAGCTTCTCAGAAGTTCTGCCTGTGGACAGCAGAATCAGCCCATGCCTAGAGTTCCAGCCTGCCCTTTCTAATGGCCTGCCTTTCAGATTTTGAACTTGCCTCACCAGTCCCCACCAATTGCATAAGTCAATTTCTTGCAATAAATCTCTTAAAATATTTTCCTACTGGGTTCTGCTTCTCTGTTGAACTCAAGCTGACACAATAAGCAATAAATTTAAGAATTTGTGTGGGCCCTTTATGAAAAATAAGTAAAGTGTTGCCGAAGGACATAAAAGTAGGTAAAGAGATTTGTCGATTTTCTGTACCGAAAATTCAAAATATTCAAAAAACTTAATGCAATTAAAAATAAAATTTCAACAAGGTTTTTGGGGGAACTTGACAAGTTTCTTCTGAATAAAAAACAATAGCCATGGTGGGGGGAGGAGGTAGGAAAATTAACGTACTAAATAGTAAAACGTGCTATATAACAATGATAATTTTAAGTGTTAGTTGGTAGAGGAAGGGACAAAAAGAACAAAGAATCAGAATTAGGAGCTCAGAAACAGACACATATATAAATGGGAATTTAGTGCCCAATAACTGTGACATTCAAATAAGTGTGGGTAATATGGATATACTAGTTACCTTTTGTTGAGTAATAAACTACCTCAAAACTCAGTAGATTGGGTGTTTTGGGTCTGGGCCACATTTGGCTTATCTTAGCTGAGCTCACTCAGGTGTCTGTGGTCAGCTGGTGGGTTGGCTGGAGCTGACTGTTTTTGAATATCCTTACTCATCAATGTTGTGATTGACTGGATGTCAGGTGGGAGGTAACAGGGGAGACTGGACAACATATGTCTTATTATCCAGTAAGCTAACCTGGGTTTGTTCATGTAGCTGCAGAGTTTTAGGAGCAGAGAAGGAGTCAGCTTGCCATTAAGTGAGTCTGCAATGAAGCAAAGATGGTTAAGATTAGGAGAGTAGTGAAGGGACGTTATTTGGAATCCAGTCATTCAATGAAGTCCATAAATCTTTGCAGCACCCTTGGGCCTCAAATTTCCATCCATCTCTAAATAGTGTAAGCCAATTATGTGAAATCAACAAAACTTTATGATCCTAAAGAATTATTTAAAGTCATTTCTGCACTTCCATTATGCCAGAGATAATTGGGGCATGAGTGAAATATGTCTTCTCTCTCTTCAGGAAGAGAGAATTTGCCAAGTCATGGGAAGACTGGGGTTCCATCAGAGGCCAACAACCACATTTTTCTAATTGCTTAGGCACAGGTCTACGTCGACCAGCAGGTTAATTCACTGACTTGGAAATAATTGCCATAATGAAATAAATATCTCATACATCAAGTTAACAAAGGGCCAAATTCAATGACATTTATTAAATATGAAAAAGATTTATAGATGAGGAAAGTATATACTACTTGGCAATCAGGATGAAATAATAGGGACACAAAATGGCTATTTCATTTTGAAGATGCACTCAACTCCTTGAATCTTAAACAGTAAAGACATTGCTCATTTTCTATCTATGTGACAAATTGGGGGAGTGCTTTCTCACCTCTAAGCCTTTCACAGAGGAAATGTGCAGTGGAAAAAGCACCAACTTTAGAATATGAATCTGCACCCCAATTTCCTCTTCTGAAAAATGGGCCAAATAATATTCACTTCATAAAATGTTATGAGACAATAGGGTCTGTAGCAGTTTGATATTATTTATGAATTCCAAAAAGAAATATAGATTATGTTTGTAAATGGGTCGGTTCCTCTGGCATGATAACCCTTTGATTGTATTAGATTCAGCTGAGATTTCTGATTAAATTATGTTACGATTAGGGCTCTGATCCAACCACGTCATTAGAGTGGGACTCAGAATCAAATCCCAGGCCCTTGGGGATAAAACAGATGCTCACATGGAAGTAAACACAAAAGAGAAGAACACAGAGGAAGAGAGCAGCTCATTAGACACAGAAGAGAGATGAGCCTGAGAGTCTACAGCTGACCTTGTGAAGAGAACTGAGCAGCTGAGCCCAGAAAGAAACAAGCCCCGGGGAGAGAGACAAGCCTTAAACCAGCCTACAGCTGAGACTGGAAGAAGCTGGGACCATGGAGCCTTAAGAGGAAGAGGAAGGCTGAACCCTCTCAGACATCACCCACTATCTTCCTCCAACACGTGGCCAATGACTTTGGGTGAGAAATTACCTCTTATAGTACCTTGAGTTGAACTCTTTAGGGCCTTGTGACTGTAAGCTTCTACCCCAAATAAATACCCTTTATAAAAAGCCAACAGAGTTCTGGTACTTTCTATCAGCACCCTTTGGCTGACTAATACATGGTCCATCATGTTTAAAATATTTAGTAACTGTTTTTCTTTCTTTTCTCTTCCTCTGGGCATTCCCACTTCCTTATGATTTCTAGGCACTTCTTTGGCTATTAACATCATTTCTATCCTTCAAGGTCCTACTTAAAACCTACCTCTGCTGGGGAAGTCATGGCACACTCACCAGCCATCTCCCAACCTTCACCTACCCACCTCTCTTTCCCCTCTTGCTTGTTCGCATGCAGATGTTTGATACGTTTCCATTTTGCAGACCAGAGGAAATATTAAGTCTTAACCATGCAAAATAAGCTACCCAGAGATGGCCTGACTGTACCTTCCACCCAAAACAGGGAACAAAAAGTCCCAGCTGTTTATCAAGCTGCACAAAGATTGCATGATACATGCTTTTTACTCAGTGACAGGATCCCTCACCTGGAGATGTATAAATACCAAGTCTTCAGGCAGCACAGAGATCCCTCATCTCCATTGCAAAGGATATGCAGAGCTGTCATCACTGAGCCTGACTTGAGCATTGGCCTCCCTGGAGGACCAGCCAGGATGGGATCGCTTCCCCTGTTCTGTTGGACTCTTTGTGCTGTGTAAGTAATAAAGTGGGCATTTGTTGAGGATCTCTGTTGTGCCTGAGTCTGTGTACACACAATGCACCATATAGCAGCTCACTCCACAACCTCCTACAAAAAGTTACTTTGCTTGTCATTTAATGTCTGTACCTCATGAGTTATTTGTATGCTTGGAGAGTGGGGAGAAATTCTTTGCTTCACTTAACAAATATGTAATGAGCTCCTACTCTGTTGCCAGTCATGCCCTTCTCTCTTCAGCTAGATTATATGCCCTTTGTGCTCTGGGACATTATGTTAAACTTCTTTGTTTCTCCCACAATACCTAGCACATAGCAGAAATTCAGTAATGAATTATGGGCTTTCACTGCATGATTGACTAAAAATTTTATGTAAGACACTCTAAACATTTGGGTAAATATGTTAAAGGTAGTTTGGTATGTAAGTCAATGTCAATAAAAGCTCCAAAGCTATATGGATAGTTTTTGATAGAAAGAACAGTTTTTAATCTGTTCTCATTAAATGATAATCATTTAATTATCAAATGATCTCCCAAAGTTCTTTGTTTTAAAATATAATTAAATGTTTCTCAAAAAATCTCCCACATATTTCTGAAGTTAGAGCTCTAGTTCCATGAGGTTTATTTATACAAGGGCTGTGTATTAATACTTCTTTCAGGTGATGTGTTGGATAAAATGTTCTTATATAATTCAAGTGCTGCCATATCTTTTTGTGAATATATACTATAACCATTGACTTAAAAAAATAAATCATTGATCCAGAACTATTAAAGTTTACAAAAAAATCTACTTTCAGAAATTTTATACATCTTTTATGCAAATTTTGTTTACTAACCAGAAATGTTTATATACCTTCCATTAATACAAAGAAAAAGGCAAAAGGAGGAATATAGGCATTGCATCAACTTTTTCATAATCATTATATATTATCTAATGTATAATAAATAATATTTAATAATCATTACATATGATATATGACATTATACAATTATAATTTATGCTAATATATAACAATATTTAACTCACTCTCTATATATAAATTTCACTCTGTCTCTTTGTTTATTTATTTTTACTAGAGAAACAGATTTTGTCCCGTGTTAGTAGAATGTTTTAAAATAGGTATTCTTCATTGCCTAATATTTAAATGTTAGTTTTACATTTACTGTTTAAGCCATGACTAATTAAAAGCGGGTAACACCAATCAACGTTACAACACATTTAAAGTTGACTAGAACTTAGCTAACAGGATACTGAAGAATAAGCACCCAGCCATCCCAGATAAGTAACTGAGTGACTTTCTGGTAAGTGATAGAGATATTTACGGCGAGGAAGTTCTGGAACACTGGACATCAGCAGATCCTGGCAGGATGCCAAAGTGAGACAAGGTTGGAGTTGAAGAATGAATTGGAAAGTAGTGCCATAATTCAAATACAGAAGCCTAATAGTTTCAGCATGTATGTTAGAAAAGAGGAATGAGGAGTGCATAGAGCAGGCGAGCAATGAGTAATCAGTTGAGCTGTTCAGATGAGCACTGTTGTTGCAAGGAGTATTCTGAGGGAGGGTCCGAGGTTCAGAAAATGAAGTTGCAAGGCATTTGTTATTCAAGAAGGAACATATAAAACATACATAAAAAATAAAACTTAGGGTGTATTTGAATTAACACTAGACCTGGCACCAAAAAAAGTAGGGTCAAGCCATAGCTCTGGTCTTGAGAACCCCTCTAGGGCTTATTTTCTTCCTCTGTAAAATAGCATCTGCAGCATTGCATTAGGAGTAAATAAATCCTTGGGAAATCCTGTAAAAATTCTAAAATTTTCATGTACAGTATTTCTGGTGGTTTGAGACTGTATGTACCCCAGAAAATCATGTTGTAAAGCTAATCCATTCCTGTGGGTGTAAACGTATTGCACTGTAGGACCTTTTGATGAGGTTACTTCAGTTAAGGTGTGGCCCAGGGTGGGTCTTAAACCTCTTACTGGAGTCCTTTATAAGAGAATGAAATTCAGACAAAGAGAGAAAACCACAGAAGAACTGAAGGCAATGAAACCTGGAGGGGAAGGGAGAAACCAGCAAACACTGCCATGTACCTTGCCGTATGGCAGAGGACCAAAGGATCGCCGGTAGCCAATCTTTGGGAAAAAAGCATCACCATTATGATGCCTTGATCTGGCCGTTTTTCTCAGCATCAGAACTGTAAGCTAATAAATTCTCATTGTTAAAAAGCCAACCCATTTTATGGTTTCTGCTTTCAGCGGCCTAGCAAACTAAAAGAGTATTGCTTTTGGTTTCTAAATATATCTCCAGGCTCCTATCTGCTCTTCCTTCCTCTTCCAAGGATGGTTTCACTGATGAGTTGCACCAAACATTGCCAGAGGAATTAACACCAGTCCTGCTCAAACTCTTTAAAATATTTGATGAGAAGGAAACACTGCCTAATTTATCCATGAAGTCATCATTACCCTAATACCAAAGCCAGATAAATATACCACAAGAAAAAAAAATAACAGATCAATATGCCATATGAATATAAATGCAAAATTCCTCAATAAAATACTTGCAAACTGAATCCAACAGCACATTAAAAGAATTATACATCAAGTGGGATTTATTCCAGGAATGCAAGGGTGGTTCAACATAAGAAAACCAATTAAAGTAATATACCATATTTACAGAATGAAGAAAGAAACCACATGACACGAAAAAAAAAAAAAAATTGACACCAAAAAAAGCATTTGACAAAATTCAGCACCCCTTCTTGATAAAAACACTCAAAAAACTAGGAAATGAGGGAAATTTCCTCAACATGATAAAGATCTCATATGAAAAACCCACAAATGATATCATACTCAGTGAGGAAAGGCTGAAAGCTTTCCCCCTAAGATGAGCAACAAAACAAGGAAGCTCACAGTCACCATTGTTATTCAATATTTTACTGGATATCTAGCCAGAGAAACTAGACAAGAAAAAGAAAAATATATAACCAAATTGGAAAGGAAAAAGTAAAACTTCCCCTGTTCGCAGATGGCATGATCCTACACATAGAAAATCCAGGGGGAAAAATCCACAACAAAACTACTAGAGCTAATAAACTAATTCAGCAGAGGCAGAGTGCAAGATCAACATGGAAAAATCATTAGTGTTTCTACAAATTGGTAATGTACAATCTGAATGGGGAAATCAAGAAAATAATTCCATTTCTAATAGCTATTAAAAGAGTCAAATATCTAGGAATAAATTTAACCAAGGTGCAAAGGACTTGTACATGGAAAACTACATAATATTGCTGAAAAAAATCAAAGAAGACCCAATAAATAGAAAGACATTCCATGCTCATGGATTGAAAAACTATTGTTAAGATGTCAAGTCTACCCAAAGCAATTTACAGATTCAACACAAAACCCATCAAAATGCCAAGAGTCTTTTATGCAAGAATGTAAAATCCAATCATCAAATTTATATAGATGGATAAGTGGCTCCAAATAGCCAAAAACATTTTGAAAATAACAAAATTGGAAGACTCACACTTCCCAATTTTAAAACTTAATACAAAGCTACAGTAATCAAGACAGTGTGGTCCTGACACAAGTACAGACATATATACCAAGGGAATTGAATTGAGAGCTCAGAAATAAAACTTCACATCTATGACCAATGGATTTTTAGCTAGCATAGCAGTCCACTCAATGGAGACAGAATAGTCTCTTCAACAAATGGTCCTGGGAAAACTGGACATCATATACAAAAGAATGAAGGTGGACCCTTACCTCACACCATATACAAAAATGAACTCAAAATGGACAAAAAACCTAAATAAAAGATCCCAAACAATATAACTCCTAGAAAAGAACATAGCGAAACATCTTCAGGACCTTGTGTTAGCCAATGGTTTCTTAGACTTTATACCAAACGCACAAGCAACAAAAGAAAAAATAGATAAATGGGACTGCATCAAAACTAAAAAATTTTGTGAAACAAAGAACTTTATTTTGAAAATAAAAAGACAACCTACTTGGAAGCGGGTGTGGCTCAGTGGATAGAGCCCCCGTTTACCATATGGGAGGCCCGGGTTCGCGTCCCGGGGCCTCCTTGTGAGGGCACGCCGGCCTGAGCGGTGCGGTGGGCTGATGCAGCAACCTCACAGCAGGAAGCAGGTGTGGTGCAATGGATGGCGCACCCGTTTACCATATGGGAGGCCCGGGTTCGCTTCCCGGTGCCTCCTTGTGAGGGCAGGCCGGCTCGCGCGGCGCCGTGGGCTGATGCGGCAAGACCTCACAGCAAGGGGGAGATAAGCAGACACAGAGAAGACACGCAGCGAATGGACACAGCAGCACAAGCAGCAAGGGGGGGATAAATAAATAAAATAAATAAATAAATCTTTAAAAAAAAGACAACCTACAGAATGATAGAATATATTTGGAATCCATAGATCTGATAAGATTTAAATAACCAGTATATATAAAGAACTCCTACAACTCAACAAAAGGACAATCCAATTTTTAAAATGTAGGCAAAGGATTTGAATAGTCATTTCTCCAAAGAAGATATACAAATGTCCATCACTAGCCATTAGGGAAGTGCAAATCAAAACCACAATGAGATACCATTTCACACCCACTAACATGGCTACTATTAAAAAAAAAAGAAAAGAAAATAACAATGTTGGAGAGGATGTGGAGAAATAGGAACACTCATCCACTGTTTTTGAGAATGTAAAATTGTGTGGTCAGTGTGAAAAATAATTTCACAGTTCCTCATAAAGTTAATTATGGAATACCATATGACCCGGCAATCCCACTTATAAGGGTATTTCCAAAAAAATTGAAAGCAGAAATTCAAACAGATATTTGCACAGTGATGTTCATTAGCAGCATTACTCATAATTGCCAAAGTTGGAAGCATCCCAAGTTTCCATCAAGAGATGAATGGATAAACAAAATGTGGTATATACAGACAATGGATTCTTCAGATGTAAAAAGGAATGAAGTTCTGATGCATGCTACAACATGGATGACTCTTGAAGACATCATGCTGAGTGAAACAAGCCAGACGCAAGACGACAAATATTGTATGAGCTCTCTGACATGAAATAATTAGAATAAGCAAATTCATAGAGTCATAGACTACACAGAATACAGGTTACCAGGGAATAGGTTGGAGATAGGAAATGAGGAGTCAATGCTTAATTGGCACAGTTTCTCTTCGAAAAGTTTTGGTGATGCACGATGGTGATGGTAGCACAACATTCTGAATGTGATTAGCACCACTGAATTATGTATGTGAAAGTGGTCAAAGGTAAAATTTTAGGTTGTATATATGTTTCCAAAATAAAGATTTTAAAAACCATAGAACTGTACAATGCAAACAGTGAACCCTAATATAAACCATGGACTACAGTTAATAGTATAATTATAATAACACAGTTTCTTCAATTGTGACGAAGTTACCAAACAACACAAAATGTTAATAATAGAGAAAACTGTGATTGTGAGGGGGAGAATATGGGAACTCTACTTTCGGCATGATTCTTCGGTAAACCTAAAACTTCTTTAAAATAAATAAATAAATTTTCAATAAGCAATGGAGTCACTTCAATTAGCATTGACTAAAAGGGTAATGTCTTAATATTAAAATAAGACATTTCTGAGATTTTTTTTCAGTCCCTTGATTTTTTTTGCATCTGTAAATGCCTTAAAATTTTAACTTCGGGTGAATAAAAAAGAGTATCACTTCAAGGTATTCAGTAAATTGCATGTAATTTCTTTTGCGTGTAATTTCCTTTCCCGAGGATAATGGACTTGGGAGACTTGTGTTCTTCCGAGCTGCGGAGGTGGATCCGAGTTGCCAGGGAGACAAAGTGGTTTCAGGGAAGAACCCCTCCTAATCAACCCCACAAATGCCTCAGGGAGCTGCACTTCCTGCCCCAACAATTCTAGGGAGCTAATCTGGGCAGAAAACCCAGGGTGAGGACTTTTCATAGCAAACATTTTAAGCTGTCTAGTTCCTCTTAACGTTCAACTGCGCACTTGTCATCTTCAATCAGCGCTGCAGAGAGGAAATATCATCTTGCCCTACCCTGGTTACCATGGGGAATGAGTTTTCCCAAGCCTCTCTCCACCACTTTATTCCTCTGCCCTTGGGGAGCTGGAGAAGCTTAACCAATTGGTAAATTTGGAAAGTATAGCTGATCTGTAGCTTACCTCCCCTCCCTTCTTTCGGTTAAAAGGGGCCTCTGTTGAAGAGCTTCTCTTTTCTATGCCTTAGGAATCACCCTGGCAGAATTCACAAGTGGAGACACCAGTCCTGGTCCCAGAGTACCTGAGTGGGTAAATCAGGGTAATCCTGAGGTTCAGTTAGGAGAACCATTTGGCTCCCCCATTAAGTCACATCCTCCACCTGGTCTCTATTCATAATACACATTTTTTAAATTATCAAATTATTGAGAAACTGGGTGAAGAAGAGGGGTGCTACTGACTGGAAGCCCCTTCAGAGATCCTAAGAAAGCTCAAAGATGATGACGTTATTTTAATAGTACTCCAAATGCCACATAATTCACAGGGTCTTACCTGATGTCTTTGATGGGCTCCAAGAGGTCCACAAACCACCTGCAATTGTTATGCAAATCTCTGCATGTTAAGTGCATTTTTCTGTCCCTGACAAAGTTTAAGAGATATCTACCTGATTATTGACAGCAACTTTAAAAATCCTAAATGAATCCCAATGCCAGGCATTTTTAGCAAAGCTACCATTTATAATTTTTCTCTCTACCTGTATTAGTCAGCCAAAGGGGGTGCTGATGCAAAATACCAGAAATTGGTTGGTTTTTATAAAGGGTATTTATTTGGGGTAGAAGCTTACAGTTACCAGGCCATAGAGTGTAAGTTACTTCCCTCACCAAAGTCTATGGCCACGTGTTGGAGCAAGATGGCTGTCGACATCTGTGAGGGTTCAGGCTTCCTGGGTTTCTCTCTTCCCAGGGCTTGTTTCTCTCTGGGCTCCGCTACTCAGCTATCACCACAAGGTCAGCGGTAGACTATAAGGCTCTCTAGGCTTTGCCTCACTCCACAAGGCCAGCAGCAGACTATCAGGCAAATGGTTCTGTCTCCCCAGGGCTTCTGCAGTGTCTAAGAAGCCGTCTCTATTCCTCTGTGTTCTTCTGTGTGTTCACTTCCCAGGGTCCAGCTCAAAACTCAGCATCAGAACTCCAACTCTGTCCTTTGCCATGTCTTTTATCTGTGAGTCCCCACCTGCCAAGGGGCAGGGACTCAACATCCTACTGACATGGCCCAATCAAAGGCCTAATCATAATTTAATCAAGTAAAAGTAAAACCTCTGAAACCAATACACTTTAATATGCCCAGAGGAAAAGACCAGTTTACAAACATAATCCAATATTTCTTTTTGGAATTCATCAATAATATCAAACTGCTACACTACCTCAAAGCAGCAAATAGGCATATAATCAAATTTTGACTCTGCATTAAATTTATGATGATAAGGTTTATTTATATTCAGACTATCAGAAGTCACTTGTTTGTTTGTTTGTTTTTTAAATGATGGATCCTTGGCCAATTCATTACCATTCTCAGGATAAATAAAATAACGAGCTTTTCCTTCAGTTTCTGGGCATTTGTTAGTGTACTGAGTTGAATAGTATCCCTCCAAAATTCAGTTCCCACCAGAACATATGAATGCAATCTCACTTAGAAGCAGGGTCTTTACAGATGTAACCTAGTTAAGGTGAGGTCACGCTGGGTTAGGGAAGGTCCTAAGTCTAACATCATCGGTGTTCCTATAAGAAGAGGGAAAGATGGGAACAAGACAGGGAGCCATGCAGAGGGAAGGTGGCCATGTGATGATGGAGGTGGAGGTCAGAATTGTGCTGCCACAAGCCAGGAGACCCCAAAGACTGCCGTGAAACACCTGGAGCTAGAAGAGGCAAGGACAGATCCCTCCCTAGATACCCTGGAGGGAACACCGGCCCTGCCCACACCTGATTTCAGACTTCCAGCCTCCAGAAGTGTGAGAAAATAAATTTCTGTTGTTTTATGCTGCCCCATTTGTGGTAATTTGTACAGCCACCCCAGAAAACTAATGCAGTTGGGTTTTCTTTGTTTGCGTGTTGCGAGGAAAGGCCAAATAATGAACAGCTGGTGGCTTACTAGAAAATTAGCATGCAAACATAGAGAATAAAAGACTCCAATTCCAGCAAAATCTTGCATAGAGCTAACACAGAACCTGTCTCTCTATGAATAGATTAAAATGCTGGTTAAATAAATATATATATTTATTTGTAAAATCAGGTACACACACATGCACACATATTGTTAGGCCTGCAAGAGAGAGAAAACTTTATATGTAATAAAAAAGGAGAGAAACTGTAGCCAGAATAGAAAAAATAAAAACTGATGCCACGGTGGCATGAGGGGGCCATGGGCAAGGATGGTGGCAGGAATAGAACCTGGGCACCGAGCTGGGCCATGCGGTCAAGGACATGATGGTCAAGTTCCTGGAGAAGAGCACTCTTGTTCCTCACCTATCAAGGAATCTGAGGTCACTGACTTTATCCTTGGGCCATTTGTTGAAGATGAGGTCTGAAAGATAGTGCCTTTTCAGAGACGTAGACGAGGTGTCCAGAAAACCAGCTTCAAGGTATCCTTGGCTACTGGGAACTATAATGACTCACTGATCTTTATGTTGAATGCTCCAAGGAAGTCACAACTTCCACTCATGCTGCCATCATCTGGGCAAGCCATCCACTATCTCTTTGAGGCAAGACTACTGCAAAAACAAATCCACAAACCCCACTCTCTCCTTACGAGATGCCTGATGCTGTGGCTCTGTGCTTGTGTCTGCTCCCTCCCCCACCTGCTGGCACTGTCTCTGTTCCCATGCCCAAAATGCTGCTCACAAGGCTGGCATTGACTGCTGCCATCCTGAGTAACTTGCGTGAAGCCTTCTTTAGCACCATCTCCAAGACCCAGCTTATTCACCCTGACCTCTGGGAAGAGCCTGTACTCAGTCTCCCAGTCAAGAATTCCATGATCAATGTAGAAGATCCACACCCGGATGTCAGTGCAGAGAGCCCAGGATCCTGTTGTGGCCAATACAAAGTGCTATTATAGCAGCTTATTAGTCAGGGTTCTTTAGGGACAACAGAACCGATAGGACACGTCTGTAAATATTATGAGATTATATAAAATTGTCTCATGTCACTGTGGGTACGCACAAGGCCAACTCCCACAGGACAGGCTGTAAGCCAGGAACTCCAACAAAGGCTTTCAATGAATTCTCTAGGAGAACCTGGCCGACTGAAGTAGAGATGGAAGTGCTGAAATCATCACTTCTTTTAAGGCCTTCAACTGAGTGGATGAGAGTCTCTCATTGCTGAAGGCGATCTCCTCAGTTGATTGTAGATGTAATAAGTCGTAGATACAATCAACTTACTGATGATTTAAGTCCATGAAGTGCCCTTACTGAAACAATTAGGCCAGTGCTTGCTTGACCAAACAACCAGACACCATTACCTGGCCAGGTTGACACATGAACCTTACCATCACACCAGCAAAATAAAGTGAATTAAACCCAAGGAGGAAAAAAAGCAAACAAGCAAACAAACAAAAACTAGATATACCAGGCAAGTGTTTACCAAGATAGACTTTGGGGCCAAAAAAAAAAAACACTAATAGAAAAGAAAGATTCATAACATAATGGTAAAAAGGAAAAATTCACCAGGAAGATATAACAATCCTGAACCTATGTGCATCTAATAAGTAGCTTCAAATTTTTCAAATAAAAAATTGACAGAATTACAAAAAAGAAATGGACAAATCCACAGTCTCATTGAAGTTTAGCACATCTTTCTCAGCAACAGAGAAAACAAGTGGTCAAAAAAAAGTAATGGTATGTAAGAACTGAAAAACACTATGCTAGCAACTTTCAAATAATCCCCTCTAGAGAATAGACTATGCCGACTCCCTGCCTTATGAAGAAGTTTCCAGAGAGAGAACTAAGAAACCGCTGGACTCCACAGGGACCAGCCAAATGAGGCCAGTTTCCTCTTGTGCCTGAGAAAAAGTAAGGACTAGAAATTCTGTTGGGAGTTTAAGAAACAACTTTAAAGCAAAAGCCCAGAGTCCAGTTGACACGATAGAGCCATAGCAGCGGCCATATCTCTTAAGAATGTGGATCTCAAGCGAGGTACCCGCAGACTCAGGGAACTAAGTTTCCACACTCCCAGTGGAGTACTGCAGTGACAGGTGAAGGCAAGGGGTCTCGGGTTGACCAATTAAGTCCAGTAGAAGCTTGAGTAGAAAGGCCATTTGGGTGTTTTGGACACTCAAGGCCAGTCCCTGGTTGGACATCTGAGTAGAGCAGATACTTCTAGGAAAGGAGAATCTAGAACTTCTGCAGATCAGACTAAAGTTTCCCTTCCCATTTCTTTTCTATCCATTTCTTACAGGGAACAATAGACTCTCAGAAGGTGGAGATTTTAGTTCTTAACACACATTGGCCTCCCTTTTTCCTAGTTCACCCCAAACAATCTCCCAGAATACCTCACTGTATATCCAGGAAGAGGCTGTGATGCTTTTAAAAAGCCTTTAAATAGATGTTGAACTCAGTAACTCAACTGGGTTATTAAAGGATCCCAAGAATGTGGGAAGGTACAATAGGCTTTTCAGACAGAAGGTGGGTAGGAAAAAAGATTGGAGGCTGTACTCCCACATTCACGAGCCTGTGTCTCCAAACTTAGCCCAGGAAATGAGGGCAGAGAGATTAAATGTCTGGCTTAGCCAGGGAGCTGCACAGCCCAGATTAAACCTCCAGCTTCCCCTAGCTGCCTCCCCCATGCCACATTGCTGCCTTATTTCCTGTTTTTCCGCTGAAGCTAATCATCACTTGAATTTTGAAAAGCATTCGCCAGGCTTAAGAATGTAACGCTTTGGGGCAATTAAGAACGCTGATTATGGAGAGCCAAAAGAATGCAATCTATACTTACAATATTTGCCCATGTGTAAAATAAATAGGTGTTACTATTAATATGCATTTAATTGATAATTTCATCAAAACTAGACTTGTTTGGAGTAAGCTATGCTGAAGTTTTGTTTGCTTTTTGTTTTTGACTCTGACAAAACTCATTACTTGAATGGCAAAAATTGAACCTATCAATCAATAAACAAATCCAGAACCTACATTTTTTTCTTAGAGTCCTAAAATATATATTTATTTAAAATTGCAGTAATACTTAATGGAAATAAGATACCTTTAGTAAGGACAAAGGCATTTAATCCTTCCTGGAATGCTCATTATGTGACTAAGGACATGCTCATAGTGGATGGTTTGTTCTGCAGTTGGTTCATTTGGTATGTGTTTATTTCTGCTCATTTGTTCGTTTTTACGTTCTCTAGTAGGGGTTGGCAAACTTTTTCTGTAAAAGGACAGGTAGCAAATATTTTCAGCTTTAGGAGCCAGACAGTCTCTGTTGCAACTACTCAACGCTGATATTGTAGCAAGAAACCCATAGAAGGTACAGAAATGAGCACAGCCAGATCTGTCCCCTGAGCTGTCATTTGCCAGGTCGCTACACTGTAGCACAAAACAGTATTACATGCAAACATGGGCTGCCTCACCATGTCAAGTACCCCGTGTAAACCAGTTGATTGGCAGCCGTCCTCTATGCCCTGTGACATTTTTGTATGCAATGACATTTAGCCTCTCCTCTTTATAATTTAACTTACTGGTTTGCCATGTGTCTTAGGTTACTGGGGCTGCTATACCAAATACCATAGCCTGGTTGGCTTAAACAAAAAGAATTTATTATCTACAATTTGGTGGGAGTGGGGGGAAGTCCAAGTTCAAGGTGTTGGCAGGCCATGCTCTCCCCGAAGTCTGTAGCGTTCTGGTGGTGGCTTGCTGGCCATCCATAACTCAGTTTCTGCCTCCATCATATGGCCATCTGTCTCCTTTCTCCTACTCCTGCTGAGCCCAAATTTCCTCTTTTTATAAGACTGCAACCTTATTATATTAAGGCCCACACTGATTGAGTTTGGCCTCACCTTAACTAATAACGTCTTCAAAGAGCCTATTTACAAATAGGGTCACAGCCCCAGGACCAGGGCTTAGGACTAGAGCATGTCTTTGTGGGGGACATGAGTCGATCCACAATACTTTGTTTCCCCAAAGAAGGTACAAGCTTTTTGATGACAGGCGCGATACTTTAGTAATTTAACGTCCCCCCCAGAATTTCCCACCAGATAACATGCTACAGAGGAAGGAGCATGGGTTTTTTCACTCTGAACCTCCATTTTCTCATCTATGAAAATGGAGGTAACAAGGTCTACTTCACAGAATTGTTGTGAGGGTGAAATTAAATCATATATGCAAAGCATATGATACCTGCAAAAAAGTATTAATTCCCAACAGCACCACTCCTAGAGCTAGGGAAGAGGGGCCCTGCATGGCACAAATGTACAAAAAAAAATTGCTGTGTTAAAGAGCACATGGATATCTCGGTCACTCAAGAGCTGGAGCTCAGTGCTGGCACTGCAGGCCTGTAGCCCTGAACTTCCCTTCTCATTCTTGTGTAAAAATGGGTCTTCACATCCAGAAATAGCAAGTGTCCATTTCCTTTCTTCTCTTCGTGTTTTAATTTACGGTTTCAGGGGTATACATGAATTAACACGGTATGCATATCAGTTGCAAACAAAGAGGCTGGGAGAAAGTTGCAATACTAAACAATTCATATTACTCATACATTTGTATAATAGATATAAATGTAGCATCCATGAAGCACGATGCTGATTGTTTACATCACTGTGGGATTCGAGATAGTGCTTTAAGAGACAGTGGAAATCACAACATAGATGATAGCAGCATATGTCGAAATTAAAATATGTTATTCTGTTTTCTGTGATAACGATGATTGTAAGTAATCCAACTATAACATTTGAGCATGATATTTAAAATTAATAGTTTATTTCCAAATCTAGGCATTTATTGCTTAAGATTTTTGTTGTACATTCCAGTTGTTATCACTTAAGCAGAGTGAAATTTCTCCAGATTGAATCAAATTAATGAAAAAAATACAAAGTATCTAAAAAATAAAGTGACTGAGAAAAGTTGTCTAATTTGTCATTTTTGTTAGCAGGATACAAGTTATTTGAAAATCTTGATTATAATAAAATAATTAGTGATTTTGCTGAAATGAAGGCAAAAAAATAAATTGCATGAAATAAATTAATGAATTAATAAATATGGATATCTTTATTTTATTACTCATACAAACAGGTAGCCCATCAACAGACTATCCAGACACAGGCAATAATAGTGAAAATCCGTCCTCTTTAATGTTATGATAACTTCAGTAATTAAATCCATAACTTTACATGCATTTTTAAAATGTTTTTATAAACATATATTTGTTAAGGCAGCAGGATGGTATATATGTTTAGAGTGTTAGTTTGACCTATAACTTTAAAATATTTAGACATATACCATGTGGGCCTCCATTTGAACTCTTGCCCTGACCCCTGCAATGTTAGAAGCAGGCCTGATTCCCAACACAGCCCAGAGCCTTTTAGAATTTAGTAAGTATTGATTAACTATATGAAGTATTTGTGGTAGCAGCACCAGACAAAGGCAGCTGATTCTATTAAAGAATTTTATTTTAATTAGAGAAGATAAAACGAAGAATAGTCCACTTCTTCTGGCAATGTGTTATTCCAAGTGTGTTACCTGAACCAGCAGCCTCCCACCCCCTGGAAGCCTGTTAGAAATGCAGAACTCTCCGGTGCCCCCACCCTCCCACCCTACCCCCCACCCGCATGTACTGAATCAGAACCTGCATTTTAACAAGATCCCCAGGTGCTTTGCATGGGCTTTGACGTTTGAGAAGCACTGGTCTGTATATTCATACAGGAACCCAATAGGACCAAAAAGAAGCAGCTTTATCATTTAAGACCATTTATCGGGCACTTACTATGTGTCAAGAACTGACCTAAGTGCTTTTCATATGTCATCTTATTGAATCTCCACAAAAAAATTTTGCAACTTTGCAGTTGAGAAAACTCAGGCTTAGAAAAGTTATTTGCCCAGGAAAACAGCCAGTATGTGGTAGAACCAGGATTTAAACCCAGGCAGTCTGAATTTTAGCCATCACACGATATTTCATCTCTTAAAGGAATAAATAGCACTAGATCTGTACCATTGTGTCCCCAGGGAAACACTAGGTGGCCCGTTACCACTATCTATTGGTAGCCTGCTCTGTGTCGGCAATTTACATCAATACTATTTCTAATCTTAAAATAGCTCTAAGAAGAAGGACTTTATTTTCCTTTTACAGAGGGGTCATAATTTGTCCACGTCACACGATTAGAAGCTGGAGCCCAAATTCAACCCTGTCTAACTCCCAAGGCTCTGCTTGCTCTACCAAGCTGCTTCCCAGGCCTTCCCTCATTCCTACCAGTCTCCTCAGGTCTCCCCACGCCCATGGCTGTAGAAGAAGGGCTGAAGCAGAACTGAAGGGAGAACACAGAGCAAAGACTGCAAAGGGACAGGTGGCAGGCTGCCCAGCCAGGAGGGGAGTCCCTCCACTGGTACTTCAGCCTTTTACGTGCCTGCTGGGCTCTAGTGCTGCCACCCAGAGAGTCATGTGCTGATGGATCCATCTCCTAATTTCCTTCGTGTTTATTTGTGTTACCTCTGTGTTTCTCAAACTGAGTTTCTGAGTTCATATTCTCAAGAGATGGTAGGTTCTGAAAGGATTTTTGAGCTTTATTTTCATTTTGATGAAAACTTTCTGATTTTTAGATAATCATGTTCTGGATCATTTGGCTGAGCATATTATGGTCAAGTAGTCCATGAGATTTTTCTAGCTAAGGTGTGTGATCACAGTCACATTCACAGTGCTAAGTGATCAGCAAGTGATCACACTGAGGGTTAAATGCCCTGCTTCTCAAGCTCTGGGCCCATGAATAGGTCTTCTCTGGAGTCTTTGGGGTTTCACTTAGGCTCTGCTCCCCTTGGTTTAGATATGTTACCACATGCAGTGGTGGTAATTGTTTCCACCCACATATATTTGCTTGTTTGCTAAGACGAAGTAACAAGTACAACTCATCACGTTTGTGTAAATTAGTTGTTCCACATGGTCTTAAAGCATTGATACAAAGTTAAAGCCAATTTATTTGGAGCACACCTGTTTTAGCAACCCAAAGATGGGGGCAAACTTGGTCCATGGTAATTACTGTGATTTACAGGCTGTCTCAAGTGTATTATATGTACTTTACAGCTCCAATATTACAGAGCAGGAAGCGAGGCAATGCCCCAGGCTTTGTTTGTGTGCTTGCTGATTATTAAGATGAAAGGGCGTTATGTAGTATTTCTTCCAATTAAAATGGAAGCCAACCAGGTGCTTTTCAATATCTAAAGCACTGGAGGTGTGTTATTTTGTTTAGGATAACGATGATCTAAATACTGATGATCATAGTCAAGATCAGAGTCACACTGCCAAGAAGCAAGATGCTTCCGTGGACCCCTGGTTAAGATCCCCTGCTCTAGCTCTTTGTGTCAACCTATTTCCAGTCTCAATGCCTTTGCCATGTTGTACCTCCTCAGAGTATCCTTTCTCTGGTTGTATCCCTAAATAAGCACCCACCCTAGCTCAAATAGCCTTTGAGAAAGCTTTTTAGCCTTCTGTGGCAGTTTGAAGTTATTTATGAATCCCAAAAAGAGAAAGATTATGTTTGTAAACTAATCTATTCTGGGTGTGATACCCTTTGATTATATTGGATTCAGTCAAGGGTCCCTTGAGTAAATTATCTCTTAAGATTAGGGCTTGAATTCGACCACATCAGTAGGGCGTGACTTAGGTTGAGTCCCTGCCCCCTTGGTGGGCTGATATAAATGGACACTCACTCAAGAAGACACACAAGAAGAGAGACGGCTCTGTCATGTTTGATCCTGGGGCTCCAGGGAGAGATGAGCCATTCGCTTGAGAGTTGGCAGCTGAAGTGATCAGAGCAGGCTGAGAAGGCCTGGAAAGAAACGAGCCCTATGCCAGAGACTGACATAGTGAACCCTGAGAGGCCAGACAGAGGTCAGTGATCATCTTGCTTCGACACGTGGCAACTGACTTTGGTGAGAAGACAACATTGAGCTGGACTCTTTAGGGCCATGTAACTATAAGCTTCTACCCCAAATAAATACCTTTTATCAAAGCCAACAGATTTCTGGTTCTTTGCATCAGCACCCCTTTGGCTGACTAATACTCCTTCTTAGCAAGAGAGAGGAACTCTCTCCCCATTGTGTAAGGATGGCTGCAAAAGGATAAATTTTCCTTGAGTGTCAGTCTCTACTAGACGGCACACCTGAACCAGGTCTATTCATTTTTATACCCTTGGTGCCTAGCACGTTGTAAAATTTAATAAATGTGTTTTGGAAAGAATGGATGACTTTCTTATAAAAAAGAAGGTAAGTTTATATTTCTAACATCCTACTCTATAATATTTATATCAATATGATTTTAAGAGAAAGGAAAGCCTATTAATATTATAAAGAGGAGTTTTTGGAGGGCAGAGACCAAGTGTCATTAATCTCTGTATTTTCAGGCTAACATTGTGCCTGGTAGGAACACTTAATAAATATCTGGTGGGTGAATGGAGTAGGGAGAGGGTAAATGGATGATGCGGCATAACAATCCAATGGATGCCTGGGGCTCAAATGCCATTCATCATTCTACATGAAAATAGAAAATGAGGTGAGTCAGAGCTACTCTCTCTTTAAATGAATGTCTAATATTTCTGAACCCAGATGACAGAGGTGGTCATAGCCATTGCTCAAAAGAAGATAAGGTCAGAGCTGGCCTCGGATTAACATAGTAAAGCATACACAATCAATTATGTTCTTACATCATTCATTTGCTTTTTCAACAAATACTTATTGGACCATGATTCCTAATCTGAAACTCTTGGGGTTGGATGTGTTTCAGAATTCACATTTTTTTCTCAGATTTTAGAATGGTAATGTACCATGTACTGAAAAATGAGGTGTAGGCACCACCCTGTGAAAAAACACATTAACATCTCTGCAGAGAAACACAGGTTCACACTAAATTGTGGGCTAATTAAAAACCATACATAGGCTTATACCTGTCAGGTTAGGGTTTCCATTCAAATGAGTTCAGGTCTGATCAGATTTTGCTGCCGTTTCTGTTATGAAAAATGTTCCATTTTCTGAGCTTTTGGGGTTTTGGAACTGTGAATAAAGGATTGTAGAACTGTAATAATTTTCCTTTGAAAGAAATTTTCTCTGGAAGAAGAAATTTAGAAAAGTATCCAACAAGCATATCAGTGAGTTCCCATATGTTTTTGATGAACAAAAGTCATCTCAAGGGAATATAATCTGAAGACAAAATGAATTTAAGTGTAATTTTTATTGAAAAATATATTACATATATTATTCTCAATGGATGGCAAAGTAGATCTAATAAGTAGGATAGAGAGTCTCTATCCCCAAAACAGCTGTTACTTGCAATCTTTACTATGAGGGAAAATTTGGTGACAGGCGGCAGTAAAGGAATGAAAGGAAGTAGCTAAAATTAGAAGTTGTACTATTCCAGAGTCTGGTAATTAAATTTGTGCTGTACCTGTAAATGCTCAAGAATTGTTACTCTTTCCTGTTATTTAATACTGGAAATTCCTTCATCTGTGCAGGATGCATTTATTTACAATTTTTAAAATGTGGATACAAGGAACAACTGCCCTGTGTAAAAGAGGGGGAATAATATTCTCTCAATAAAGTTAAATATTCATTGCTTCTTTCCAGACAGCTTCTAGAGTTTTATCAGTGGGTGAAACTCACTAAAAGTGATTAAGAAAAATATGTGGGTATAATTTTTCCCTTGGTTGTTTTGGTTCCTAAATGTCTTTAAATCATTCATCCCTAGTCTCCAAGTCTCCTGCCTTTTGTAGGGGAAATTAAGATTCTATAGTTGAGTCACTTTTGTGAAGAGCTTTGTCAGTCCCTACTGAGTTGGCCTCTTTAAAGTTTCACACGACTAGAACTTGAAATCATATATTTAAGACTTGTGTAGCCCCATGGATTAGGATTATGTGAAAATCTGAATGGTGCAAAGTTCTTCAGAGTCCTGGCAGGCTCTCTCTTCCATTTCCTTCCTGCTATTGTTTCCTGTCCTCCTTTGCCTCACCCTGCTGTGCCTGCCCTGGCCTGCGCTTGTCATCAGCCTCAGGCCCACTCTGCTTTTGGTCCTGCTTTGGTCAAGAGGAGCTCACTTATGCAGAGATCTTCAGAGTTGGCCTGGACAACCAGGATGTCCGTGTGTCTTCTGAGCTTTCCCACAAGAAGAGAGATGGCTGATTCTCCTTGTTTATGTTCTTTTGGGGTTAACCAATCAAGGAGAAGAGAAGAACATCCTTCCTTCTTCCTTAGAAGAGACAGGGAGGGAAGATATCCTTGTCTAAATAAACAGAGATAGGTAAGCATGTGGAGTATACACTTTTTTTCCCTTTTAGCCCCCCTCCTCTTCACTTCCTGTGGTGGTACTGGGACAGATTTTAGGAGAAATGAAAGAAATCACCTGCGTTCATGGTGGTGGCACAAGGGGCAACTAAGGGATGAAGGATTTTGCTCTTGTATAAAGGGATTTCAGAGGTCAAGAGTAGGTGGAAGATTGACTTTCAAAAGGCTGGGAGACACTGGAGGTTCTGAGGGGAGGGAATGGGAAAGTCAGGTGTAATGTGGGGGCATTTTGGGGACTTGGAATTGTCCTGAATGACACTGCAATGATAGATACAGGCCATTATATGTGTTGCCACAACTTACAAAATTGTGCAGGAGAGAGTATAAACTACAATGTAAACTATAATCCACACTTAGTGGCAATGCTCCAAAATGTGTTCATCAATTGTAACAAATGTACCACACTAATGAAGGATGTTGTTAATGTGGGAAAACATGGGAAGGGGAGGGAGTGGGACATGTAGGAGTCCCCTATATTTTTTATGTAACATTTATGTAATCTAAGTATCTTTTTTAAAAAATAAAAAAGTATATTAAAAAAAATAGATGGTGGAAAAAAAAAAGGCTAGGAGATCTTGATAGAACTAAAGACATTCACCTGTGTGGGCGGCCGGCCTCAGAGGGAATATCCTTCTGTAGAGTTTCCAACAAAAGTCAGGAACAAAAAGCATCATTTCATTGGAAACTAGTTCAGCTACCCAAACTCTTTCGTAGAAGGCATCGGTTATTATTGAACATGCATTAGAATCTGAACACCACAACCCTTAGGGATCTCACAAACAGAAACTTTAGAAAAAGAATGTTTGGGGAGGAATGAGAGCAGTAGTCATTTATTGAGCTAAATAATGCCCAATAGTGAGCCAAGCATCTTAGATAGATTCTTTGATGTTATCCTTACAACAACGCTGTGAAATGAGGACTGTGAATATCCCCATTTGACAGATGGGGCCACTGAGGCCCAGAGGAGTTCAGTAACTTGCCCAAAGCCACACGGCTGCTCAGCAGTGGGCAGGCAAGCTGGCAGCAAGTCCCTCATTCATCCCTGTAGTGTGTGTGTTCTGTTAGGGGAAGGTCTGAACCTCATCATACACAAGGTGGAGATGGAATGAAGTCCGCAAGGGGTGGCACTGGCAGCTGTGAGAGAAGGTGACTTTGGTTTTTTTGACACGTTGAGCTGGGAGGACAGACTCAGTGTTCTTACTCTGTGTGAAAACAATCTGATGACACAAGTATGCAGATCAGTGGGAATCAAGATTTAAAATGATCCTGCCGAATGGAAGCAGAAGCAAGAGCAATGGGTGCCTCTTCCTCTAGTTGATCACTATAGCCTGAGCTACCTGTTTTCAAGAAAAAACAGAAAGTCGGGCTAGGGTGGGGCCTAGAACTTCCATATCTACTCTGACCTGGTTTTCTCTCAACATCTCAACAAGTCTGGGAATGTAAATAGTTGAGCAAGAAGGACAGGACCCGGGTGTTGAGTGGAGAGTGGGAAGCAGGTGAAGGCGGGGGCAGCAGAGGAGACAACTGTAGCCATGAGAGGAAGGAGGTCTGGCGACTCAAGTCTTCCTGTTAGACATAGACAACTGATACCTTTTCCATCTTATGTAAAGTGCTATAATAGTAGAGGTTCAATTCCCTCTTTCAGACTGGATTGCGTCCCCTCAGCTTTTACTGAATGGAAATTCTAGAGCAGATATGGTTGAGGAAACTCTATAGAAAGTGAGAACTAGCAGTGGCTCAGGAGATCTGATTCTATGAAGGCACCTGGTCAACCTGAGAACCTTCTGCAGCCAGAAGAGTGGAAGATGACTCTACTCTGTGCAGAGGAAGGGGGAGTATATGACTGTGAAGGAAATCACGTTATTATCCTGATGCTGCTGCTAAGGAAACAACAGTACAAGAAAATCAGTTCCTTGGTTTCCACTCATTCCAAGTTTCATGCATTTCACAAATGCAGTCTTTTCAGGCTTTCCTTGTGCACTTCTCATACTTTATTTTTTTATTTTTTTATTTTTAAAGATTTATTTATTTATTTATCCCCCCCTTGCTGCTTGTGTTTGCTGTATCCATTTGCTGTGTGTCTTTTCTGAGTCTGCTTATCTCCCCCTTGCTGTGAGGTCTTGCTGCATCAGCCCACCGCGCCGCGCAGGCCGGTCTGCCTTCACAAGGAGGCCCTGGGAAGCGAACCCGGGGCTTCCCATATGGTAAACGGGAGCTTTATCGATTGAGCCACACCCGCTTCCTTCTCATACTTTAAGAATGCTATCCTCCTTTGAGTAGGAATCAATGTGCAGCTGATAAGCACTCACCCATTGCATATTTTCTATCAGGACATAAACATCTCTCTGTGGTGGAAATTAAAACAATATATAGGAATCACTGCAGTAGCTTGCAACAGAGTTCAAGGTACATAAACTTTGGCATCAGCAAGCTTGGGCTTGAATCCTGGCTCTACAAGTTATTACTCCTGTGGCTTCAGTCAACTTTCTAAATCTCTCAGAGGCTTACTTTCCTTATCTAAGTGGACATAACCTACCTTGAGTGATGGTGATAAAGATTAAATGAGATGAATGAAAGTGCCAACGTGTCCAGTAAATAGTAAGTATTATTATCTATGGGCAGGCCTCTGACAAAAACAATTTTTATGCATGGATTGGATGCTCTCAACCTGGAGCTAGCTAAACAGTATGCTTATTCCAAAATTCATTTATATTTGATGTTGACTGCATTGTTTATCTTTCCTCAAGCTGATTAACCTTGCTAATTACCTGCCACTCTGGCTATCATTGGAATTAACTTGTCTTTCTCTACAGTCTCTGATGGCTTGTTTGGTAGGCAGGGGGTCTGAGAGCATTTGAGAATAAATGTGTTCAGGGAACTCAGCCACACTGAGAGTGACATCCATCCCCAAAAAGCTGATTATCAGTAAAGAAGGAATCCTTTGGAAGCATCTTTTTCCTCATTGCTTTCTTTTAGTCTTTGCCTCAAATCTCATGTGCTCTGTAACCCTAGAAAGACCAAAATAAATGATCACCCCAACTGCTCACAAATTATAACAATATTATTGTGAGCCTGTGAGGGTTCCATGGCTTATTGTGTCTCTCCCATAGGCATCAGGGAATGCTGTTTTCTCAAATTTCTCTCTATCTCTTCTGTAACATCCAGGAGACAAATGAAACTGTGGCACAGCGTTCTCATTTTTTTAAAACAATTTATTGAAGTATATCATTCATACATGAACATACATAAACAATAAGCATTCAGTAAACATTGTGAACTTACAAAACAAACATGCATAACATCATACAGGGCTCCCACACATCACCTCCCCACACACACACAAACACCCTGCATTGTTGTGAAACATTTGTTAAATTAGGAAAGAGCATCGTCAAAGTATTATTACTAACTATAGTCCGTAACTTACTCTCCTATACAGTTTTTTTAAAGGCTTATTTATTTAATTACTTTTATCCATTTTTACTCCCCCCCCCACCCCGTTTCTGCTGTTTCTGTGTCCATTTGCTGGGCAACTCTCTGTGTCCATCTCCTGCCCTCTCTTCTCATCCTTCTCCTCCTGTCTTCACCGGGATTCGGTCCTCTTAATCTCCAATGTGGGAGAGAGGCATCCTACTGCCTGCACCACCTTAGTTCATATTTCAGCAAGTCTCATCTTGGCTCTCCTTTGTGTCACTCTCCTGTTACGTCATCATCTTGCTGCATGGCTCGCGGGGCCTGGGGACCTCACCCACTCGTGGGGCCTGGCAGCGCATCCACATCACATATGGGGACTGGTGGCCCACGCACCTTCTATATTTTTCTTTTTTTTCCTTTTTACCGGGAGGTCCCGGGGATCGAACCCAGGTCCCTCCATATGGGAGACAGATGCCCAATCATTTGAGCCACATCCGTCCCCCTGCTGTATCTCTTAAGGTTGACCAAAGATACCCAAAGTTACAGTCTTTTCCCATTCAGGATGGTCATATAATAAATCAGGCTTAGTTTATCAGCAACATTCCATACATCAGACCTAGGGAGAAAAACTAGGTCTGGGCACACATGCATGGTTTCTAATATAGTGAATGTTTAGCCTACCCTGATCATCACAAAATCAGGACAGCGAGAATATATGCATAGAGAGTTCTCATTGACCAAGCATCTTTTGCTGAAAGATTTTAGGGGGTTCAGGAGCTTGAATGGAGAAAACTCAACTTCATTAAATGTCCAACCTGATATGTGTGTTGCCTTGTCAAATACTACACCACAGTTTAATGGTCTTATTCAAGATAAACAACAACAGTCTGCACATTGACATGTCTTTAAAAAATAAAATTTAACTTTAACTTTCCTATATTTTTGATGTATTGGATTATTATTTAACATGTTAAGAAAGAAGCATATGTGGGAGGTGTGGGAGATGGGGCATATGGGAATCCCTATATTTTTTGTATAATATTTATATAATCTAAGTATCTTTAAAAAAAATTTTTAAGACATAATGCAAATTTTTAAAAAAATTTTTTTTCAAAAAAAATTTTTGAATCATCTTCACAGCTAAAAAAGTATTGTAATAAAAATCATTACTATACAAAAGAAAAAAACATTACTCATGTAATATTTAAAGAATATTAACCAATCCCAAAGTCCTTCTCTTTGACAGCTGGGAAGGTCTCTATTAGAAGGTCTCTCTATAAGACTCGTTGTTCATCTTGAGGATTAACTAATGTTTCCAATGTCTACATATTCTCCAACCTGAGAGAGAGGATCTCTAAAAATCTCTGTGTTATTCAGCCCACTGTGTTAAAATTCCTGTTATTTTATGTTATTACCTAAGAATTACGTTCAGCTTTGCCATTCATTCACATGTAAATATCAATTTGTTTATAACAATAAAGTGCTAATTAGCTGTCAAAAAAAAGAAAGAAGCACATATGTATAGTATTATATGTTTTTTATTTTAATAACTGTATTTTTATATATATAACTGATTTCCTTTGTAATTTTATTTTATGCATTTAAAAACATTATTCTTGTGGGAATGTGTTGGGGTGGGTGTGATATATTTATTAAATAATACACAGTATAGTGTGGACTTAGTACAATTTTTATTTTGATGTAATGTGTTCTGAGTGCAGTGGATAACTGCCTGCAAAAAGTTTGATAAGGATGGCAGAGATGGTTTTATAACTCCATGGTGGGGGTGTGCATATAAATCTTAAGAGATTTATTATAGGAACTAGCTCACACATCTATGGGGTTTGGCAAGCCCAAATTCTGTAGGGCAGGACACAAGCTGGGAATGCCAATGATGGTTTTGATGAATTCCCCAGGAGAAGCTGGCTGGCTGAAGTAGAAATAGAAATTCTTCTTTCTGACTGCTGAAATCATCAGTCTCCCTTTAAGGCCTTCAGCTGATTGAATGAGACTTCTCTCATTGCTGAAGGCAATCTCTTTAGGTGATTGCAAATATAATCAGCCAAAGATGCAATTAACTGACTGATGATATAAATCTACAACACATCCTCACAGTGTTTGCTTGACCAAACAACTGGACACCATAACCTAGCCAAGTTGCCACATGAACTTAACCATCACAGTCCATCCCTTATCAACACAATTAAAACATGCCAACAGCATGAACATAATTCTTCATCTGAACTCTGGTTAGGAATGACTCACTATCCATGGATAACCTGGGAAGTCCATTCAGTTTACAAAGCCCCTCCATCTCCTTATTTGCAAAAAATAAAAAATAAAGATAAAAGGAGGAATAAACTGCCTTGTCAAATTTTCAGAATGATTGCATGGTTTAGATAATGGGTTGGCCCCTGACCAAGTCTGGCCCACCACCTGTTGTGTAAATAAAATTTTATTGAAACAAAACTATGTCCATTTGTTTATGTATTATCTATGGTTACTTTCGTGCTGCAATGACAGATTCGAGTAGTTGCAACAGAGATCATGTGGCTCACAAAGCATAAAATACTGACTGTCTGATCCTTTATAGAATAAGTTTGCTAACCCTTGGTTTAGATGTTTGATGTATATATGCAGGTATTTGCAATACCACCTTTTTTTTTTTTTTAAGATCTTGTACAAGAATAGACCTCAAGCTGGGTAAGGACCTGTCCTGGTAGAGAGATAGGACGCCTCAAACACTAACCTTTGCTTCACCTGCTTGCCTGATAAACACTCAGGAACATGTTAGAATCATCATCAGCCGCTCACACCTGCTGAGTCTCCAACGCAGCAGAGAGGGACCAGGAAGGCATCAAATATAAACAAATAAAAATGAAATCATAAATTTGAAAACAGTAAGCTGTAAGTGTCTTATAGACTCTCACAGGATCTTTTCTTCATTAGACTGTCTATCCTCATGGGAATTGGGGGCCCAAAGGGGAAATACTACAGTCTGGTAAAATGCTGCTAAGTTGCTTGCTCTGGAAAGACATCTGTGTGCATCTACGTTCAAATAAATTTTTTTTTTTTGAGATATAATAGAATAAAGTGCACAACTTTTAAGTACACACCTCAATGAATTTGTATATATCTGTATACACCTGAGTAATCAATACCTAGGTCAAGGTCTAGAACATTTGCAACATCCCAGAATGCTCCCGCAAGCCCTCATTCAGTTGATAGTCCTCTAAAGATAGAATGGAAAATTATCCTATCACCACAATTGCGTTTTTTGAACATCATATGAATGGAATCAGACAGTATTTTTGTGGGTGTTTGTTATCTTTTGCCGTGGACAACCCACATGAATGCAAGATCAGTCCCTCCTTGTCCTGGATATGAAGACATTGGAAACAACACAAGAAAAGAACAGAATTTGAGGCAGCCAATCCACATTGACTACCCAGATCTGGCATTGTCCATTAAAACTAGAACCTTAGTACAGTAGTTCTCTTTAGCACAAGCAAAAATCAGTTTGAATACAATAAATATTGTTCTGCTCCCTAAGGACTGAAAGGCTGTAGGGGAAGACTCTTTTCCCTACATAGCAAACACAAGTTCAGCAGTCTGCTAAGATACTGTGGATTTGCTGGAGGCTCACCTGAGCCTCAGCTCAGATGCTGGTGCCTCTGCACAAAGCTGCCCAAAGTTGCAGCAATCCTCCAAGGTAAGAATCTAACCTGCTCATGCCTAAAACAGAATCCCAAATCTAAAGCCACCAACCTGGTTTGGCAGTGGATGGGGGTGATGGGGTGCAGCAATGTGAGTGGGTCGACAGTGCTGGAATGTGAGGGTGAGCAGGGGGGAGGGGAGGACTGCAGGAAGGAACAGATGAACTCTGGCAATGTGTAGGTCTGTGGTTGAAACTACAGCGGTGGGGATTTTGGGGGACAAATATGGCAGGAGAGGGTCACTGGTGCAGGGCATCAGTGGTTGGGGCATATGTGGAATAGGGCACACCTGAGCAGGCTTCTATGGGATGTGAATGTGCTCATCTTGGCATAGGGTGTTATGTCACAGAAAAAAAGAAAATCTTAAACTCCCATCCAGGGAATCCCACCACGTTCTCAAATAGAGGGTTAAGAACCTGTCAAGTACATAGGCAGCACCTAATAAAAGAAAATATGCCAAGCCCTCAGTATTAATGCATGTAACTATGAAACTTAGTCTTCAACAATTGAAACTTAGTGGTTGCCACCAAGGTTCTGAGCAGAGGAGGAGGGAGAATGGGTGGATCATGAGACATTTTGGGAGTATTGGAATTGTTCTGCATGATCTTGCAGTGATGGATACAGGCCATTATACATTTTGTCAGAACCCATAAAAGTGTACAGTGCAAAAGGTAGTCCATAATGTGGGCCATTGACCATGGTTAATATCAATGCTTCCATATTTGTTCATCAGTTGTAACAAATGTACCATACTCATGTAGGATGTTATTGGTAGGGGAAGATGTAGGGGAGAAGAGAGGTATATGGGAATCCCCTATATTTTCTATGTGACTTTTCTGTGACTTAAAGCTTTTTAGAAAATAAAAGAAAAAAAAGAAAAAAAAAAAGACACTGGGGGAAAATACAGAAGAAATTGTCAATATGCATGAAAGATAACAGATCTTATGGTGATAAAAGGCACAACACAAAAAAGTATTTTTTAATTTTTAATTTTTTAATTTTTAATAATTAAAGGAGGACAGACCAATATGCCAGGCCCTTGATATTGATGGCTGTACTTATTTTTTTTTTAACTTTATTTGTACATTTAATAATTGAAAATAGAAACAATTAAAAACTAAAAAATAAACACAGATGAATAAATATATACATTTTTCCATTAAATGTAATGGATACATATAAAAAAAATTTTTTTTTGGATCAAATAATATGTTACACAATATATTTGGTTCATAGTAACGCATTCATACAGTATTTGTCCTTTTGTGTCTGGCTTGCTTCACTCAGCATAATGTCCTCCAGATTCATCTGATGGCTGTACTTATAAACCTTGTTCTTGTGAAATTGAAACTTAGCCTACTAATATATATTGCCTAAGAGTTACCTCATGAAAGCCTTCTCGTTGCTCAAATGTGAACTCTCTCCAAGCCAAACTCAGCATTTAAATTTACTAGCTTCCCCCTGAGTGGGACAGGACACCCGAGGTGAGCCTCCCTGGCCCAGGGGTTTATTGCCAAGCGCTAACTAGCCATGCATTTGGAAAAGGGGGAAATATTAAATACAAATGAGTTTTTATGGCTAAGAGATTTCAAAGTGAGTCGGGAGGTCATTCCAGGGGTTACACTTATGCATGTCTCAGGAGGATCTCACTGACTCCCAAGGTGAATGGTGCCTCAGGCAGGGGTGCTCCTGAGAGCTCTGGGAACATCTAGACACTATAGGCAGGGCAGATAACCCCAGGAAATCGGCACCCCGTTGGTGGGGCTTAATTTGGAATACATGATAACCTATCTCCCCAATGTATCAGAGTTAGACTCATTTATAATTGTCTTACACATTGCTCTTCTGCTCCATTTATTTGAACCTCTAATTAGCACTATACCCGTTAAATATATGTCCCAAGAACTTAAATCTTCCAGCTGTTCATATGCCGATTGAGCCCTGAATCTCAGCAGAGTTGCAGCCAACACCTACTCTCCAGTTCATCAGACTCACCCAGGACAACTAACAAAAGGATTATGATGGACAACGCCCATCCCAAGAACTAGAGAGTATCTACAACTGCAAGCAAGACAGTTCCATCCATCTGCCCCATGGGATCTAAGCCCCTCTCAATTGGAAGCAGAGTGGGCATCACCATCCCCAAATCCTCAGGATTGAGGAATGAGCCAACATAAGAGGGGACTACAACTACGGACTAAAGTAGACTTACTATTATTCTATCAATGGAAGAACTTGTAACAGTAATGTAAAGACAGTGGTCACCAGAGGTTCTGAGGGGAGGGAGAGGAAGAATAGGTGTAACAGGAGGCATTTTGGGGACATTGGAATTGTTCTGTATGACTGTGCTATTGGTAACAGGACAGTCTGCTCTCAATTCTTGCTGTTTCTAGACTGGGGCATTGGTTTGAGGTGGACACACACACAGACACACACACACACATGTCCTTCCCTATCTCATTTTGGCTGGTGCCAAGATGAGCTGGAAGCTATGCTACCTATTAGCCATGTACACTTTCACTGGCTCATATAATCACCTGAGTTTTACTAAACTGAAAATACTATGAAAAACAGGGCAATATTTTTCCTCTGAGGTCCTTAAACATAAGTGCCCTTTAATCTGAGATGGATTAGGTACAGTTGGTCCTATATAAATTCAGGGACATGGAATAGATTTCCTAATCCCATGCTTACTTCCATTCGTCCAGTTTACCTTTAGCTTTGCTTTTCATTATAATAAATTTATGCTATTCTTAATATTCTTTCTCCTTAATGTTTCAAGAAAATAAAATAAACCTGTTTTTGGCTTGAGGCAAAGAGATACAATTAATTTTCTGTAATAGCTGTGATTTCCAAAACGCTTGTGAGCATATAATAAGAATAATTTAAAATATAAGTGTGTGCAAATAAAAGCAACCTTTTCCCAAAATCAATTTAAGCATTGAATTCAGTGAAAAAATAAGAGGTTTGCTAATAGTCCAAACTATTGGTTATTTGTTCAGTTCAAGTACCATCTTTTTTTTAATTCAACAAAAGTTCTTTATTTGTAACACATTTCTCTGATCAATATTTCCTGCCCTTTACCTTATTTTCATTTTAAAAATTATTCTTTTTTTTTTTTATTGTGG
>JAQZBX010006070.1:0-54329 GCA_029593785.1 Cabassous unicinctus | reverse complement strand
CTGCATCTATTATTCACCCACTTACAGAGATTTTGGGTAAGCCTTCCTCTCCTGAGGCGATATTGGTCGTTCTTTCTCTAGCTGCCTCAGCATTGGATTCTTGCCTGAATCCTTCGCATGTACGTTTTGGCGCTTTCAGTTGCTGTCTCATAGTGTTCAGGCTTAGTGAAACATCTGCCAGGAAAAGGAAAGACTGTTGTAGGCCTGGCAGTGGAGAGCAGACTGGGATACTCCTGGCACAACAGTAGAAACCAGTACATCAGAACTGGTGCCTGTATTTCTAAGGCATTACTTTGATCTCATGATTCCAAGCCCACAGCCTTTTATCCCAGAACAAGAAAGGACATGCCAGCATCAGAAAACAAAAGGCATTAATCCAACCCAAGTATTGTCTACCACAGCAGATTCAGCTCAGTGGGTTTTCTCCCCTTAGAATTTTCCAGCCCAGTGTATTTCTCCAAATTTCTACCATAGCAAAATTATAAGGTAAAACATCAGAAAACAAAAAGTACCCATATCTAACTGGCAAATATTATTCAAATGTAGTCTATATTTATGACTTATATCAAGGAAAAAAACTTGTTATCCTAGCTTTGCCTGTATCTTGTAGAAACAAGATGTTTGGGGCATACTGTTAAGCAGTTCATTGGAATCAGAATTGTAGAAAATTTTAATAAAACATATTGTCTCTAGGGAATGTTGAGAATTAATAGCTAGGTTTCTGTCCAATAGTTTTAACTGTGTTTCAGTTATGAAAGGATGTATGCTTGGCTGAAAGCCCCAATTCACCATGGATTATTCTCAGCAGAAACTCAAGTATTTTATACTGGGCACCATCACTGACATTTTAATGGGCAAATCATTTAAGTGCTGTCACATTCATAAAGAGAAATTAAGGCTATCTTCCAAAGACTACCTTAAAAGCGTATTTTAATATTTTTAAATAAATTTAAAATGAAAATAAATGGGCTAATTCTCCAATTTTTGAATGGCTTGTATTCCAGGAGTTTACTTGTTGGTTTTTACGACCTTTGAGTGCACTTTTCCATGAGGAACACTGGCACAGGTGGTGTTCTGGTTCCAGGGTCAGCCTTCAGTGCATGTTTCTGTCGTTACAAACGTCAGGAACTATTCTTCCCCTCCGTTGTGTGTTAGCTGCATTATGGGAACTTACCATCAACCTAACGAGTGTGTAAAATGAGCAAAACCATTGCTCCGTTGGTTAAAGATAGAAATATCTTAATGAATATGTTCTTGGGCAAAGCACATCAACCTTCTGAAATATAAAATGAGGTTAACCAGATCATCTTTGAGGTTAATATACTATGTATTGTCTTTCTACTTTATTTTTTACCTTTATCTACATCCCCATGATACTACTTTTTATTGCCTGTCACCCCTTAGTGTAAACTGCCCTCCCTTTCTACCATTCTTCTCCTCATTTCTATTACTTGATCAGTTTTGGTTCTGGCCATACTTTCTTCTCCCTCCCTCAACTCACCCATTCCCAAAGAAACTGCAGGCTCTGAGTTGTTTATCAGCTCCTTGCTCTGTGGATATCAGGAAGAATTGCTCTTCATTAAAAAAAAAAGACAAACGTAACAAAGCACTGAATTGAGTAGATTAGAACTCTTCACAAGTATTTCTGATCTATTTAAATTAAATATAAATAAATACTCTACTCATCAAAAACTAGTCCCTGGCCACAAAAAGCTTAATATTCTGACTACTTACACTTATAATTAATGTTAATGAATATAAAGCACTGTGCTAAGACTTTTACATGCTTTTTCTCATTTAATATTTACAACAGTATGAGGTAGGTCTTAATATGAAGATGAAGAACTTGATGAGAATGACTAGGTAGATCGTAAAATATAGACAAAAGTGCAAGGTAGAGATATAACATGCAAAGCAAAATTATTTTGTACATTTTTAAAACCTTTTAAGGTAAAAAGTGGTATAGTTAAGTGATCTATGGATTCAGACAGACTTGTGTTTTTCTTAAAGCTTTGTCACTTATTAGGCATTTGATTTTGGACCATTTTCTGCCTCCCTAAGCCTCAAAATTTCTTATTATATAAAATGGAGATGATGACTTATGAGTATAGTGAGGAGTGAAGAATGCAAATCAAATGAGACACTACATATATGCTCTTAGCACAGGGAAGCGGGTGTGGCTCAATCGATAGAGCTCCCGTTTACCATATGGGAGGCCCCGGGTTCGCTTCCCGGGGCCTCCTTGTGAGGGCAGGCCAGCCCGCGCGGCCCTGTGGGCCGATGCAGCAAGACCTCACAACAGGAAGCGGGTGTGACTCAATCGATAGAGCTCCCATTTACCATATGGGAGGCCCCGGGAACCCGGGGCCTCCTTGTGAGGGCAGGCCAGCCCGCGCGGCCCGGTGGGCTGATGCAGCAAGACCTCACAACAGGAAGCGGGTGTGACTCAATCGATAGAGCTCCTGTTTACCATATGGGAGGCCCCGGGTTTGCTTCCTGGGGCCTCCTTGTGAGGGCAGGCCAGCCCGCGCGGCGCGGTGGGCTGATGCAGTGGGACCTCACAGCAAGGGGGAGATAAGCAGACACGGAGAAAACACAGAGTGAATGGACACAGCAAGCACAAGCAGCAAGGGGGGCATAAATAAATAAAAATAAATAAATCTTAAAAAATAAAAAATGCTCTTAGCACAGTGCCTGATGCATTGCATGTACACAATAAATAAATATTCATTATAATTATTATTCTTATTAGCTATATTTAGTTGAATAGCATTTGCCTGGATTGATTTCTCTGTGGCATAAACCTTTATGTGCACACTCTGAAATATGAAAATGTTAAGCAATTCCCTTAAATTTTTGTTTCAATAATAATTCCTATTTTGTGTCAGCTATGAAATCCTAATATCCCAGCCTACTGTAATAAAATAAGAGAAGGAGCATATTTCAACAAAGATGTATATGTATATACCAAACATTGTTTTTGCTTGCTTGTTTGCTTGCTTGCGTGCTTGTTTAAAATAAAGAAATGGAAATGCCAGTAGAGTGGTATTCCCATTCGTCGTGATAGAAAGGTGAACATTTATATTGGTTGGTCTTACCACTCCAAACTTTATGGTCCAGTTCCAGGGAAACCCCGGCTTGTGATTAACCACACACAGATGAATACTGCTCTCATCCAGTGGCACCCCCCTGTGGACACATTTGGACCCCTTCAGGGCTACCGTCTAAAATTTGGCCGCAAGGATATTGAGCCACTCACTACTCTTGAGTTCTCTGAGAAAGAAGATCACTTTACAGCCACAGACATCCACAAAGGAGCTTCTTACATCTTCAGGCTCTCAGCCAGAAACAAAGTGGGCTTCGGGGAGGAGATGGTGAAGGAGATTTCTGTTCCAGAAGAAGTCCCAACCGGATTCCCTCAAAACCTCCACTCAGAAGGCACCACTTCAACTTCCGTCCAGTTATCTTGGCAGCCCCCTGTCCTGGCAGAGAGAAATGGCGTCATCACCAAGTATACGCTTCTGTATAGGGATATCAACATCCCACTTCTTCCAATGGAGCAGCTTATTGTTCCAGCTGACACCACTATGACACTCAGTGGCTTAAAACCAGATACCACATATGATGTAAAAGTACGTGCTCACACGAGCAAAGGGCCCGGGCCATATAGTCCCAGTGTCCAGTTCAGGACACTGCCTGTGGATCAAGGTAGGATTTGTCTGCTTATGGCCTTCCTCCTTTAAAGGAATGTTGGTCTTTGGAAATCAGTGTTTTGAAGCTATAAATAACTGACCGGCCCATTCATATTAATAGGTTCAGCAAAAGCAAAAAGGTAAGGTATGTGAAACTTAATACATTTTGGATGCCTTAGATTTCAGTTACAGAATGTCAAGCAAGTCTGGCTGACAGCACCCCAATGTCCTCAGGTAAGGAAAGCACAATATATAGTTGACTGGATTGGAGAGAAAGGAGAGATCTTTATGAGAATGGGGTGTTAAAATGAATACACTCTACAGGTAGGCAAATCACACTTCTCTCTCTGACCAAAGTAGACAGCATCTAGCTTAAGCCCTGTGCTCCATGGTGGAAAAGGACAGGTCATACATTTTTAGAAGTAGTTTCAATACACTGTTTTTCCTTTTCCAGCAGTGTTTGCAAAAAATTTTCATGTCAAAGCAGTAATGAAGACTTCAGTGTTGCTGTCTTGGGAAATTCCAGAGAATTATAATTCTGCCATGCCTTTCAAAGTAAGTTGTTTCCTAATTTGCAAAATACTATGGTAAAAGTGGAGAGGGCAGTTCATCTGGGTAAGTTATTTGCAAAGCATGCAGACTGCTTTGATTTGGCCACACGTACTTGCTGTTCTCATCAGTGGCTTTTACATTAGTGATTGCCTTTGGGTCTTTGGCAAAGACCTTTCCGCTCTAATGAGGGACAGGAACTCAAACCTAGGGCTGGCATTCTTGTAGGTCACCTAGAACTTCCCACTTGAACTTTTAACATCTAAGCTTCTGCTTTTGTTTCTTGACCAGAAAATGAAATTTACATGGTTTCTGCTTATTTATAATGCAATATCCTAGGAGTTTTTTAATTTGTTTATTGTCCTGAATTCTTTGTACATTTTAAGCTCAGTTTGCCATTGAGAGATGTTAGCATGAGGTACAATTTTATGAAATAAGTAAAAGAGAAACTTTTCTGAAAGTAAAAATAAATTTAGAAACAGGCAAGGAAACATTTAGGAAAAAAGTGATATGGATAATACATTACCTGCAGCATTTCTGCATATGTTAAATTAAGATCACAATCCACTAACAGGTCACATATTGGAAGGATATTCCTCTCTTTGTCATGTATTTTTTTTTTATTTCTACTTACTTCAAGTGACTTATAAGAATGCAATTAAATGTGGGCTCTCAAACACATTCCCTTAATATTTGGTGACTTGACATTATTAATTATCCTTAGATGTATAAGGAGAAATTGGGTGTTCTTTTTTTTAAAAAAAAAAAAAAAAGTATTTTAATAACTTACATACAACCTAAAATATCCCCTTTTAACCACATTCAGATATGTTATTCAGTGCTGTTAATCACATTCACAGTTTGTTGTGCTACCATCACCATCATCCTTTACCAAAACTTTTCCATTACCCCAAACAGAAAATCTTTATGTTGTGTATTTTTGAGAGATGTAGAAATATTATATAGTTACATAGCATGACCCAAAAGGAAAATTGATGCAATCTGAATACTCACGGGCTTAGGAATCTCGGGAAATTAGAATTGACCTATATGCATTTTCCACAAGCAAGTGCAACTTTGTTCGGAAAGTATGTTTTACCTCTTTGATAACCAGACCTCTTTGATTTGGTTGTATCTCTAGATTCTTTATGATGATGGGAAAATGGTTGAAGAAGTAGATGGCCGAGCCACACAGAAGTTAATTGTCAACCTGAAGCCTGAGAAATCTTACTCGTTCGTGCTGACGAATCGTGGGAACAGCGCGGGTGGGCTTCAGCACAGGGTGACAGCAAAGACTGCGCCGGATGTACTACGTACGAAGCCTGCCTTCATTGGGAAGACCAACTTGGATGGCATGATTACTGTGCAGCTGCCCGAAGTACCTGCAAATGAAAATATAAAGTAAGTTGATTGAAGGGTTAGAGCTGAAGGAGAGGGACTAAGAATTGTAGGTAAGCAAGAAAAGAAAATTATATCTCACTATTATATCGGTTACAAAAGAGTATATTACTATATGTAGAGTGAAAGGTTCTCCTGTTTAGGCTCATTGTTTTCTTACCCATGCTCTGTTGCACTGTGTTTTCATTTTCACTGTCAAACTGATTCTTATTTATTTAACAGGTATTTATTGAGCGTTTTCTGTGCATCAGGAACAATGTTACTGAGCGGAAATAGACAAATAAAGCATAGGACTTAAAAATAAAGCAGTTTATATTTTAGTATATGGAATAAAGTGAATATTTGAAAACTAACATTTGACAAAATATTATGATAATTGTGAGGAATACTTACAAAGTACTACAGGGTCTAAAGAAACTGGGAAATTAGAGGAGCAAAAATCTTTTGCAACACTGAAGTGCTGAAAGGAGAAATTTCAACAAGTAAAAGATTCAGGATGATACTGGGAGAAAAGAAACAGGAAAGTTAGAAAATGTAAGTTTCTAGTTTGGGTAGAGCTTGGTTTGGAGGCCAGTGGGGCTGAAGTGGAAAATTAAATCTAGTCACTTAAATAGTTTGTCCAAAGACATGTATGTAGTTGATACTGGAGCCAATTGAAGGAAAAAAAGTGTATTCACCAAGTGTATTAAGTAACAGTACTGTGGTGGAATCCAGATAATAGAAAAGGAAGATGGTACTAACACGGTTGTGCTAATACAGAGCTAAGGAGAGCATTATGAAGCAGAAAAAGAAAACAAATTATCATGGGAAAAAATTGTCCTACAAATTCAGGATTCTCAGAAATACATTCTAGCCACTTCAGGGAAATAAAAAGAGCAAAAGACAAGGCTAGGAAAGTACTTGAGGGGTAAAAGTATCAGAACATAGGAAATGAAAAGCAAATCCCTGAGCTGCGCCTTAGATAATTCATATTTACTGAGCTTCCTAAAAATAATAGCTGAAAGTCACCCATTCAGCCTTCCAGGTTGGTTCATGAGGCAGAGGGCAAGTATTGCAAGAAGTTCTGTGGTATGCCATGCCATTTGCAGTAGTTGGCACATTTAGAAAGTTAGAAAGGCTGTAGCTTTTTGTTCAGTATCCTACAGCTGAAAAGAGGGAAGGAAACAAAACTGATTCCAGAGTTGTGGGGTAGGTTTCTAACTTTTATTTAGGTGAAAGCTATCTGAAAGATTACCTTTTTCTTTTACTTATACATTTTCCAGCAAAATACAGTGTTGATGATTGAAGGCTGTTTTATTTACCAACACAAAATTCTGGCTAAGATCACTACGAGGTCTTGAATCCCCAGCCCCCAACTTCTCACCACCTAAACACAAAACTATTTCTTATAAATGTAATGCAGGTGCAGATCCTTGCTTCTGTATTCTGTCACACTTGGTTCTTGTGTTTTTTGTGTGGAGAAGCAGGGGAGCTCCCACAGAGAAAAACTAAATTTCTCATGAAAGGGCTGTGTGCTTTCTCCAGGTGCTGGCACTGGGGAGTCTGTGGCACTTCAACCTTCTCTTTGAATAGCTTTGAGGAGGGGACGAATGCCAGTCAGAAATATGGTAATGCTTTCATGTTCACAAGCAAGTTGTGGTGATAGAGGGGAACATCTTTGACTTTACAGAGCAGAATTTTAGTATAGGTGGTAAGAAAAAAAATGTTTCACACAGATTTTACTAACAGAAAAAGATGCCAGGAGCTATCAAATAGAAATTAAATTCATGGCAACCATTTTCTGTTTATGCAAAATGGAAATAAAGAATACTACCATTTTATAAAATGTTTAATTCCTTTGGCTCTTTTGCTTCCTTTTAAAAAAAATAAAAGATATTCCTGGAAGCATGGCTTAGAAAATTGCTTCATAAAATTTGTGGGCCACTATTAGCACTATTAGCTAGTCACATGTTTGTCAGTTAAAGAGGTGGAGCCTTAAATTTGTATCATACTTTATGATTTTCTGGGGGTATTAAAATGTTTTATTTAAGCCTCACAATAATCCTGTGAGGTATGTATTCTACCCATTTATACATGAGCATTTTAAAAATGAGGAAAATGAGGCTTAAGACAATTAAGTAACTTACCTGACAAGACACAGATAGAAAGTTTTAAAGCCTTGATTTAAACATAGAAACTGGAGAGATCATTCACCCTGCTCTGGTTTCCCCATGGTAAATTAGTTTGATTTAGACAATATATGCCCAGATGACCATAGTTAGTGAAAAAAATCAAAATTATGCAAGGAATGACATTCCTCATTAAATTCTAACACAGATTTTTAAACTCCCAGTTAAATAACGAGTTCACAAAATGCTAATACAGACTGCTAATACAAAAAGCCCGACTGAATTTGAAATGGGACTGCCACAAAGGCCACATCTTGCCTTCCCATATAATTATATGGAGTTTGGGTCCCTTGATGATAACATATTAAATAAAATTAGTAAAACTTTACTTACTATAATTAAAATTCTGAAGGTTAGATTTAACTTATCTAATTAAATCTAATATACTGGGAAAACACAGCTTAGTTTATAAGTAGTTAGGGCTTTCCAGATATATTGATTTTGAAGTTATTTATTTTTCTTCTATTAATTTAATAGTTAAAGTCTGTGCTGAAAATGTTTTGAGCCTGAACTCTAGGCTGGAGCCAGACAGAAAAGGCAGAGTCTTAGAGTTTAATTTTACCCATGTATGAAGCAATTTTTTTTCTCAACTTCCAGCAAGTTTTTTGTGGGTCATATGATTTGTTTGATATGAATTTTAGGGCACATATTACCTCCCCATTTCACTCCTCCTATCTGAATCATCTTATCTTTCTTAATATCCCATGAGATTAGATCAAGGTTCACCACTACACTGGTAAAGAAAAGAACTTTCATAATAAAGAATTGTAGTTTCTATAATCTCTGTTTGACCATGTCTTTGCTGGTTTGGAGAATGGAGTAAAAGCTTTATGAGATTATTGGAAGGTTGGAGGTTCTAATGCAGGAGAAGGACCCCAAAACTTTTTTGGCTTCATGATTTAGAAGAGACATATGTCCATGAGAACCACTGAAACCACCCACATCCACTTTTCAGTGGACAAAAAAATCCTCAGTAATAAAAAGGAGAGATTATATGTACATCTGCTTTAGAATATTTTTCTAAATATTTTAACATGTTAAACAGTGTTAAAAAATTATAGACTAAAAACAGTATATTGAGACCATATAATAAGGGTAATCGATCTAATCAGAGAAGTCAGACAAGTTTTCACATAGGAAATAATAAGTGAAGTGATATTTAAGAGAAGACTTAACTTGAGACAGGTACCAGTGACAGAAGTTTATAGGAAGGTGTAACAGGATGTGCCAAGGTTCGATGACAGACTAGAGCAAGGTAAGATGAGAAACTGAAAGCTGACAAGGCTATTAACTCAGAGAGGCATGGGTAGATGGAGTCAGGCAAGATCCTGCAGGGTCTTAGAATGCCTTTTGGTCTTTACTGTAGGAGAAATGGGGATGCGTTGAAATGTTTTACAAATGGTAAATGACACAATCAATTTGTATTTTGAAATGAAATTTCAGAAACTGCACTAAAGGAGGCTAAAGTTGATGAAAAGAGAAAGTTAGGAGGCTAAGTAATAATCCAGGCATGAGACAATGGAATGAGGCTAGAGATGGAGGTGGAGAAAAGTGAATGCACTCCAGATAGATTTTGGAAGTGAGGGGACTTGGTGATAGATTGGATATGAGGGAGGAAGCAAAAGTAGATTGTCAATGATAATATGTAGGTTTATGATGTATATGCTGAAATGGATGGTGGTACAATTTTGGAGAAGCTTTATTTTGAGAAGAATATTATGTGTTTCATTTTAACCATGGTAAATCTGAGGTACTTTTGTGACATAGAAATGGAGATGTAAAGTTGGAATTGGATAAGCCTGTGGAGTTCAGAGGAGCATTGTGGGCTGGAAGATATGAATCTGTGAATCACTTACATATGGGTGATTCCTGATGTCCTGAGCAGGAATGAGATCACCTAGGAAGAACATAGTGAGTGAAGAGAGAATTCCTTGGGCAATCTGGAGAAATTCCACCATTTAACAGCTGTGCAGCAGATAATAAATCCTGCAAAGAAAGTAAGGATAGAATGGTGGAGAGGTAAGTAGAAAAACCAGGAGAGGTGTGTCACAGAAGAGGGGCTGAGAAAGCTTCAGGTGGGTTTTATGGAAATTGTGAGATTCTGGTAACAGGTCAACTAAGAAGAGGATTAGAAAACTCTCCATTGGATTTAACACCACTGAGGTCACTGAGGACACTGGCAATGGCAGTGAGGTGAAATGATGTGCAGGAGCTAGAGTGCAGTTGTCTAGGAAGTGAATTGAAGGTGAGGAAATGCAGAACAAGAACATACAGCTATTTTCAAAATTTTGGTAATAAAGGGAAGAGAGAGATTGGGTGACGAATGCATAGGGATGTGCTTTCTTTTGCTTTTTAAATGTCAGGTATTTATGCCTGATTTTAAGCTGATGGGTAGAATCCAATGGGGATGGAGAAGTTGAGATACATGAGAGAGAAGAGATATAGTGTATGGTAAAGTTCCTAGGAAAGTGAGAGATGGGAACCAATTTATGGAATAGACATCCTTAAAAAGTAGGGGCAACATCCAAAGAATGACTTTGGTTGGGTACAAATGTAGGAGGTTTGCAGTTTGGTAGACAGAAAATGAGGGAATTCTTGTTGGAAGGTTTCTCTTTTCTCTGTATAAGAGAGAAGGCCATCATAAGTTATGGAAGTTCAAAGTCTGAACCTAGAGGAGAAAGTTTGAGAAAGTCATTGTGGAAAATGTCAGGGTTAGGCAACTGGAGAAGTTGTGGTGGGATTGTGAGGCAATGTTGAGGACCTATTTGAGTTTGTAGATTATTGTTCTGCCCTGATGGATTATATTCTCCAGCTGTATTCTGCTTGGGTTCAGGCATGGAGAAAGGCAACCAGAGCTTTCAGAAGGTAGAGTGTAGGATGTGGGCTTTGAAAAGAGGATTTCAAGGATAAGAGAGCCCAGACCTTGTGACTGGGCCAGCCCTGTAAAGACTGAAATCACCCACGATGATGACAGAGTTTTGGAGGAAGGAAGTGTGGTGGTTTGAAGCTGTGTGTACCCCAGAAAAAAACATGTTCTTAAATCTACTCCATTTCTGTGGGTGTGAACCCGTTGTACGTAGGACCTTTTGATGAAGTCCCTTCAGTCGAGATGTGTCCCAGCCCAATCAGGATGGGTCTTAATCCTATTATTGGAGTCCTTTATAAGTGGAATGAAATTCGGACAGAGAGAAAAAGCCACAGAGAGCAGCCAGAAGCTGAAATTTGGCAGAACCCAAAAGAGAATGGAAAGGCCAGGAGAGGCCACTGTGTGCCTTGCCATGTGATAAAGGAGCAAATAACCAAGGATTTCCAGCAGCCAGCCCCAGAACAGCAGTCTTTGGAAGAAAGCATGTGCTGATGATGCCTTTATTTGGACTTTCTTTTAGCCTCAAAATTGTGAACAAATAATCTCCCATTGTTTAACCCAAGAGTTCTTAACCAGGGGTCCGTGAGCTTGAATTGAAATTCAAAAAAAAAAACATTCTTGTGGGGGTGTTGGTGCAGGTGTGATATATTTATTAAATAATACACAGTATAGTGTCAACTTAGTAAGGGATCCCTGATTTTCACCTGACTGCAGAGGGGTCCATGGAACAAAAAAGGTTAAGAACCCCTGGTTTAACACAACCCATTTCACGGTATTTGTATGAACAGCCCAGGAAACTAAAACATGAAGACAGTGGATTCTGCAAAACCATCTTCCACAAGAAAAAAGGAATGCTGGGGAAGTTGGTAAAACAAAAATCATGGAGAGAAGGGTATAATATTGCTGAATTACAACGGACTTCAAAAAAGAAAGGTTGTGCTTTGTTGTGTTGGTGAGAGGGTAGAGGATGCATGCCTGGAAGAAGCAGTGGGAGCCAGGAAAGAAATGAACCTCAAGCCCTGACTCTGAGGTTCAGGGTGAGGAGGAGGATGACTAAACAGACCCACATGAGAAGACTGCAAGGGAAGCTGTGTCCTCCGGGTTGTTTACAAAGTTCTGGTTGCCAAGAACAGAATGGAAATGTGTGGATTTAGACCCAGGCAAGGCTTTCAATAATTACGGAGTTTAGAATTCCCAGTGTCCCATCTCCTTCCACGTACAAGAGCTGTGTTTCTGAAGCTGGCTCCACTTTGACTGCTATAGATTGATACTTTAGAGATCAGTGGAGAGAAAAGGCTGTGGCTATATGGCCATGCTGTTAATTAATTACTGTGGGGGAGGCTGTTCAAGTCTTATTCCAGCCATAAGGAATAGGAATAGTTGGGGGGTGCTGCAGAAGGGAGAATGAATTCTTTTTTCACATGCAAAATTGGCAATTCAATGTATGAAGGCAGAAGAAAAATTAATAGAATTCATCAGCTTAACCTTGATTTACAAGATTCTGAATGAGGACAATGAGAGCTGTCTGATAATGCACAGTATCGTTACCTTAGGCGAAGTGAAGCTCTCCTGACGTTGTGCTATTGGGAGTGAAAAGCAAGAGGTTTTCTTGACAAGTGTGTTTGTCAAGTACATCTGCAGTGTTATTTTGAACGCTCAGTTGCAGCCTCTGTCATTCTTCTCCATGCTCATTTAACATGATAGACTTGTTTGGCAAATCCTTCAGGTGGTGGGAGGACAGGAAGAGGAGGAAACTTACTCTGGATCATAAAATAAAAGATCTTGGCCTCTCTCAGGCACTCAGCCCTCTTCTTTATCCTCACCCTCCTTGATCGTCATGATTGTTTGTGGTAAAGAAAATAAGTGACTAAGCATTGCATTCCTGTGCATCTGTTGATTAGTTGCTAAGAGCACCATGGAAAAAGGGGTGTGGCTTGACTTGAATTCTGAATTAGGCCAAAAAAATTAAAGTTTGACAAGTTCTAAACACTCATCTCAGGGAGTTTTGCTGTGACCTAGTGAATAAGATACTTGAGCTGCATCTCGCCCACCTTGGTGATTAGTACTAGCCAACAACAGCTGTTATCTGTTTAGTTTCCATGCCATACATGGCACTAAGCTTGTAGTTTTAATTTATTTCCCCAAAATAGCAATCTGATTTTATTAACTCCCATTTTTCACAATATACAACCAAGATTCAGGGATGTTAAATGATCATCCCAAGAGCACACAGCAAATTGGTGGTAGAGCCATAATTCTGAGCCAGATATTTCTTCAGATAGCACGTTTTTAATCAGAACAATTTAGAGCACCACTGTCTAACAAATATTGTGCAAGCTACATATGAAATTTTAAATTTCCTAATACCTACAGTAAAGAAGTAAAAAGAAACAGATGAAATTAACTTTAATAAAGTATTTTATTTAACACAACTTATCTCTTCAACATGTAATCACATCAAAAGTCATTACTGAGATACTTTTCCTTTCACATTAAACCTTTAAATTCCAGTGTGTGGCATATCAGTTCAAGTGTTTGATAGCTGCAAGAGGTGTAGTAGCTACTGGACTGGTTATACAGCTCCAGCCTCTGTTTAGGAAAATGGAGTTCTTCCTCGCAGAGCTTGCTCAGTTTTCTTTTTTACAGGTTTTGCTTTGATACTTTGATATGAGCATAAAAGAAGCCTTCCCATGTGGCTGGTGGTATCTGTGATACAGGGTTGGTAGCTCTCCCTTCTCATCCATTTCTTCTCTATGGCAGCCATCTCTTCTAAGAGAAAGAGTGTTTATTTTTTCAGTAAATCTCCAAAATATTTATGGAGTTCTTAGGAAATACTTTATGGTACATTGAGTACATTTTACGAAGAGAGATACTATTGCCAAGGTTAAGATAAATGGAGGTTTGCATCTCCCTACCATCTGTTTTTCCTTGTACAATTATTTGATCTCTCTGGATCTCTCTTTTTGTTACCTGTTCCTATAGGCTTGTTGAAAGGGCAAAATGAGATCATGCATTTAACTCAATACCTGAGAAGAAAGTGATAAGTGCTAATTATTATGCATTGTGTTCAAAGTTCTTATATCAATACTACCAAAAATTGCAATGAGCGAAGTCCCTAGCCATAAATACAAGGTATAAACTAATATTGAAGTTACAAAACAAGTTCACAAGTAACCCGTGTATATTTGTGTACAGGTACCTACATACATTACCTAAATTTTATTTGGCCATTCTGAATGTGAGAATGTTATCTTTCCCTGTAGATTCATTACATTGAGATCTATTATGAGGGTACTGAAATCATGATCTTCTCAAATTTTCTCAGTGCTTAAAGTTGGGAATTTGTTGGGTAGAAGGGCAGGGGTGGGGTACATCTTACTTCATGAAATTGTGAGATTATGAATAATTTTTATGTTTTTTATTTTCATCCAGATGAAAGTATTTTATATTTGTATAAACAAAAGAATAATAATGATAATATAAGTATTTGCATGAGTGAAGAGTAATGTTTATAATACATTCCTTTAAAAGAGTTCCTTTTAAAAATTAATGTCATAGAAAATATTTGGTTCAGCAGCTTGTGGTGGTACATTTCAGCACACCAGCCTTGTATGTGTCCAGCACCAGGTCCTAACAAACTATGACTGCTCTGTTCTTGGTATCTCAGAAGAGCAGTCAACCATGGTGATATTACCATACAAGATCATTAAAGTCACACGTAAATGTCTACCCAGGTTGTTTTAAAATTGAACAAACAGGTGGTTATTTGTTCACTGAAGTAAGAAATAGACACATCACTCCATATCCATAATTTGCCTTCAGCTTCAGTCACTGGTCTGTGGAAGATTTAAGGGTATATTCATTTTCTTTTCACTCTGAACTAACCTTATTTTTATCTATCCCTACTTTCACAGAGGTTACTACATAATAATTGTGCCTTTGAAGAAATCTCGTGGGAAATTTATCAAGCCATGGGAGAGTCCAGATGAAATGGAATTAGACGAGGTAACCATGCCTTTGTTGGTTGTGTCTTTTCCATTCAATATTTAATTTACTCAATATCATCCTTCCCCTTGTGGTATCTAATCGGGTGCTGACTTCTGCATGGCTGACTAATCAGTCTGTAGAGTGCTTTGGGCACATTAACCTCCAGGGGCCCCAACCAAGATCCGATTGCTTTAGTTAAAAGACCTTAAGCTGCAGGGAGGCTTACAATCTGTCTAATCTTTGTTGACCTTAATATTTTGCTCCTTGCCACTTGTTAAACAAGATGCAGAGGCATGATAGGTGAAGGGAATGTCAGCAAAGACTTAATCACTATGGATATGAACTCCAAGGTCCACTTCATGGCTGTGACAGTGCCTAAGACTATCAACAAACAAATTGTGATTTGCACCAGTTCAACATTTGACATCCTCCATGGTCTTCATCAGGTTTTCACAGAATTCTGCTGATTAGCAGATATTTACATTGTTCTTTATCCCATAGGTTCTCAGAATGAAAAATGCATTAAACTGTGGAGGAAAACAAAACAAATTACAAAATTTTCAGTGAAGCAAGAAATATAATATAAAGAACAGGGCAACACTAAATAGTATGAGTTTAATTTCTAAAATCTGACAATTACAGGTATATGTTAATTTGTACTCTCACTTCACTCCTGAGAAGCTGTTTATACATTTGTCTTTAAAAGTTAATACATAATACAAGGAACCAGATCCCATTAGTACATACTTATATTTAGATGAGAAAACTGCAGTCCAAACCAGTTAAGCCCAATCCCCAGAGAGCCACAATAAGTTAATGGCTAAGGATCTCATTTTGAAATAAAGAAGACTGCTATTTTAGCATGATGCTGTTGCAAATCAGTTTATAAGGCAAATAACCAGGCCCCCATTTGGGGCAATATGATATTTTAACTTATTGGGTGTATTTAAAACATAGGACACATCTTAAAGCCCAGCCTGTTATTTCTAGGCATATTCTCAAGCTCAGTTTAGTACTAACAGGGCAAGAAAAAGGGGAAATTCTTTAACTGCCTCACAGTGAAGCAGTGTTTATTTTATACATGTCTGCATGAAGGAGACATTGATCTGACAGATGAGGGCTGTTAGCTTCGTTTGGCAGACAGATATCATCTCTAGGAGTGTGGTTCATCACCCCCCACTTCATTTTATCTGAGTTAAATTTAATCAAGTCAAGAAGGGGAGATGAGTTCAAGGCTAAGCCTATGCTTTGTGTCACTGTCTTGTGATTAGATCAGTATGGGACCGGTGTAAGATTCCCCAGATGCTATTCCATAATGTCACATAATTTAGGTATGTTATGAATTTAATTTTGTCTGTTGATAATAAAAGGACAAAATCATTATTCTGAGATATTTGGAGGAAATGCAACCCTTCATCTAGGGATACAAATCATCAGCAGATCTTTTGTAAGCATTTCTAAGCAAGACCTGATTTTACTTGCAACTGCCAAATCAGTTAACCCCTGAAATATCGCTCATCATTTTAATAAGTTCTCAGCTGCATTATAGAATTATAACAATTCCATTTTAATTGGAGTTGGATTTAAAATGTAAAGGCTAATTGTATAATCTATGGATCTTTTTACACACATATATATATATTTTTAAAAGCTAATTGTCAAGGCATTGAGAACTAAGCAAAAAATGACAGAAAATGCTTTTAAATGATAAACTATCCTTAGAAACAGAGCCATTTGGTAAAAGCTGATTTGCTTTTACAGCCAGGTTTTAACCTCCAAAATGCACAGCAATGCTAATGGATTAAAGTATAGGGCTATATGACATTGAACTTTCTTGCAATTAAATTCGATGGGTCTATGCCGCTGATTCCCATAGCAAAGGGTCATTTTAATCATCCCACACGTTGTGGTGCATTAATCTGTATAATAGTTTGATAAAGAACATTTATTAATTCAAAATTTTGGGGTCAGGATGGGTTGTTTCCCACTTTTCTTACTGATATAATTGAGACCACATTGTAGGATTAATGGTGGAAGAAATAAGATATGCATTGACTGGAAAATGAAAATTATTTCTGATAAAGAACTAAAGCCCTTGATATATCTCCTGGAATTACCTCCAATACATCTTATAACTATTGTGGAGGGGAACAAATGAAAGTAGGCTATGGCCTTACTTTATGCTTATTCATCCAGTTTCTGATCCCTACAGACAGGGTTTTTTTTTTTTTTTTTCCGACCATGGATAATAAAAGCATTGTAGTAATTTTATCTATAGCTTGGTAATGCCAGTTTTGACAAAGCAGTGTTCCTCTCTTAAATGTATTTGGCCAAGTGATTTTTTATAAAGGCCTATAACTCAAATTGTTGGAACTATATCATTGAATAGAATGGTCGCCTAGGGGAATTTCCACATGTATGCCTCACATCTAGGCCCATAAAAATGGAAAGAGGCTTTCTAAACAGAGTTACTCTCAAAATTATCCTCTGAGCTCATTTGTCCTTTGTCTGGGAATACTCTCCACATGACAATTTCCTAGAATGAATCTCCTATTGTCAAGGTCAGATTTGGCAGAACAGACATTGATAGTCACAATGAATTCTGGACAGAATCACTCGCAAAATGTTAGTTATATTTAATTCAGAGCAGATCTTGTAATATATTATTAACTTTTCAGTATGTTGTACTTCAAAGTCTTGCCTTAAAATAATGTGTTCGTTCGTGGTAGTAACTTCAGCAAACTGGTTAACTTTGGTGTAATTTGTGCACACTTGAATTACTTAAAGTATAATGCAGGAAGCATCCTACAGAGATTAGAGCAGCCAACAGGGGCAGGGTTGATATTCCAGGTTTGACCTTAATGAATGACTGCATGTGGTTTCAGGATCCAGACAAATCAAATATTTTATTCTAAAATACTTCCACTGATTCTTCCAAAGAAACCCTAGCAAAAGGTACTCATGGGAATGACAGTGATGTGGATGGATTATGACAGTCACCTACATCTGAAACATGAATGAAATCAAGCTAGGGTTTGATCAGTGAAGTAGAAGTGGAGACACAGTCACATAAACAAATGATGGTAGATGTTTTTTATTAACCAACTTTCAAAAAGCTCTTCAGCTCATCTGTAGTGTATTTGTCCTCAAAGTAATAGGCTACAATCATTTGCTGCATATCAACACTAACCTGTAATGGCTTTTCAAGTGAAATATTTCACTGAATTTTTGGCATCCGAGTTTTTAAAATAAGCATGTTGAAAGAATCTAGGAAAAGAAAATCCCAGTCATATTCATCTGTGAATGAAAGCAGATGCACAAATGGGTGTGTGTGTCTATGTATGCCTAAATATAGACTGAGTTAAAGTGATTTATATTATCAGAGATTAAACATCACACATGTTTCTTGATATTGTGTAACCATTAAGTAAATTAAAATATGGTTGAAAAACTCTCCTGGATGTAATTTCATTTTGTTTTACAAATTGAGTCCAATGATATATTGCCACTTGTCAATGGTGCCTCAGTTTCCTCATCTATAAAATGGGAATAATAGTAACCTACCTTATAGGTATATTGTCAGAAGTAAATGAGCTAATACTTGTTTAGGTACCCTAGAACTGGCATGTCGTAACTACTTAATAAATGGTAGTTATTATTATTATTATTGTAAAATTATCAGTATTATCATTATTAACACAAGTATGCCAAAATTTGACAACCAAATTGAAAGATAGGGCTGAATAAGTTTCTGGTGTAGCTTTTATTGGCCAATTACTGCATAATTGATCAGCCTATATGAATTTATCATAAGTTACTCCAAATTTGCTAAACAGATGATGCTCAACCTACTGTGGTTTTCACAAAAAAGCTTACATTTCCTATAATTTTAAGTGCAATGATGAGCTGAAATGTCACGTAAAATTTGGAACATTATAAATTAATAATTACTCAAAAATAACCTGGACACAAAATATCTATATAGCCACAATAGTGGATTTTACATTTTTAGGTTACAGTTTTCAACCAGCTGAACACCTTTACTAATCCCAGTCTAGAAGAGACCCTAGTACACCATCAGGTTCCTGGCTGAAGGACTCCGTGTTAGCCATATGTACATTCAGTAGTCAGTATTATCACAGAAGCCTGGTCTTGATTATTTCAGGTTCTCAGTCTGATGAGTAGCTATCACAACTTTGGTTTTTACTATATCAGTTCCATTTATAAAAACAAGGATAGTAAATAACTTGTCAGATTGGTCCAATGAGTACCTTAATTTTGTTGATCAAGATGAAGATAAGATTCATTCCATTTTCCAGTTTGCCCTCAGACACAGTCTTTTCTGCACAGATATTCAAACCAATAGAATCAAAAGTCTTACCAAGTACCCAAGACAGATACACACTTCTTTATCCCAGTTTATCCTTATGCAATGCCGGTATTTAATGGGAGAAGACAAAGGTAAGGATAACCTAATTTTGAAAGCAGTGGTCATGAAATATCATTAACTTATGATTTTCTCCAAATAGAAGAGTCAATGCAAAATAACAGATTACCCAAAGATCGTTTCTACTCTTTTTTTAGAAATACATGAAGGATGTATATGTACATGTGTGCATTTGGGTTTTTTTCAGGGTACTATTAAAATTACATTTTACCTACCATGCCTATATTACCTGTCAAGATAATTCAGCCTTCACAGAAATCTAGATGCCAGAGGAAGCCACATAATAAAATATGAGGATCCATACCCCAAATGGTTAATCAAGGAAGCAAGTTAAGGAAGAAATGGCTAAATAAGCAACGATATCTATTTAATTTAAGTTAAATTAAAATTAAAATCAGAAATTGTGCAGTGGACTTTGCTTCAGCTGATTTAAAGGAATTGGCATCATGTAAATTATCTCATGTCGAAAAACAATCTAAACTGGTACTAACCTCTTCTGAAATTTGGTTTTGCTTAATGGCTTAGGCGGATCTGAGGTTAATACTTGATTAATAAATTCCCCTACAAGGCAGGCTTTTATGAATCAAGAGGACTCTTTTCCTTAGACGAGTTCCAGTGCACCTTTACCCTTTGGGAGGATTTCATTAGTGTGGACAATGATATGAGCCACCAGTAGAGGATCTAATTGTCCTGTGTTTATAGCCTGGGACTTGCAATAGCAGCCCAGTGTCTTACCTTAATAAGAAGGCTACTATTTGAAAGATCACAAGAATGGAAATTTAGTGATGCTGATATGCTACATGAAATGTGAACAAACTGCATTTGGACTGTTCCTAGTCTTCAATTAATTTCTCCCATTAAACTGTCAATAAGTTTGGTTATTGTTGTTTACAGTACTCTCTCTGTCTCTCACTTTTGTCCTTAAGCTGCTGAAGGAGATATCTAGGAAGCGCAGAAGCATCCGTTATGGGAGAGAAGTCGAATTAAAGCCATATATTGCTGCTCACTTTGATGTCCTTCCCACTGAGTTCACCCTAGGGGATGACAAACATTATGGTGGATTTACAAACAAGCAACTCCAAAGTGGTCAAGAATATGTCTTCTTTGTATTAGCGGTGATGGAACATGCAGAATCTGTAAGTTAATTATGCTGATATCTCTTTCCTATGGTATTCTTACACATTTTCAACAGACTATGGTCATTTAAAAGATATGCAGGTATAGCCATCCTAATTATTTTCTCATGAACCTTCATTAATTAAAATGTAATAAATAATAAGCTGCCTACTCCTGGAACATTGTTGAGTAGGTTGCTTGGGATTTCATTACAAATAAGACTATGTCTCTGATGACAGGGAATTGAGGTGGACTTCTAGTCCATGAACTGCCAAATTGATAGGTCCTATTTCTTGAGACCTTTCGATGCAGTTCACAAATTTATAGCAGGATGATAGCCATCGCTGCTCACAATCTAAAACAGCTATTTTCATTTTGTGTAATATATGGTGGATGTTAGCCTGTGTGATAACACTGGAACTAACAAGCTCTGAAATTTAACATAGGATATTTCTAGGTGTTTGGAAATATTGACTTTGGGGGAATTGTATTTTTTTTCCTATAACTGTCATTGAGACCGCAATGCTGTCTACCAGATTCACTGGGAAGGTCTGACTAGGAAGAGGCATGTACTGCCAGATTCTTTAATTATAGCAATTTACTAGTGGCTTTATCAGTGAAAAGCTAAGAAAGTCAGAAAATACTTCAATAAAATGGAGAGTTCCTAAGGTACTCTAAATAATGAGTTATCTTCTTTTATGTAATTCATCTTGCTCTTATGTAGTTTTATGCTTGAGTTGCTTTAAATGTTAAAAAGAGAAATTGTGGGTGGGAAGGGGGCCTGGATTTTGAAGTGGCAGTTCACATTAACAGTTAATATATGAATTCTAAACTGTATCTTTCTAATCAGGGCTTAAATCTGACAGGCATGGCAACTCAGTTGTGCCCGCCACTTCCCATATTTAAGAAGTTCGTGATGTATCAAAGGTTTCTCCACATCAGGTGTTAGTGCAGACAGTGGGGTTTCTCGTTCAATGACTGAAGGAATTCCCCTGTGGAAAATCAAAACTCAGAGGCAGCCTTTCTGCGTGGTTTGCCTTTGTGTGCAGAATGCCATTTGAAAGCAAAGTGGCGGGCTTCCTGGAATTTTTAATGCTGGATATGCTTTCTTTTTCTAGAGGAAGGTTTTAAGGCAGGACATCAGGGAATGGAATGTTGGAAATCATCTTTTTCTTTTTAAAATGACTTTTAGAAATTTGGGAGGAATTTTCTTTAATTAGCTCTAGGAATGTTTCAGAAAACACTTACAGAGCACTGAGGTAGATCAGAGCATCCAAGTGCAGAGAAAAGAAATCTCATCAGCTCATCCAGGCTGACTCAACCACTGACAGACTCTGCTTTCTAATCTGTCCTAAACGTTTCTACCAGTGTTTAAATGTGTCACTGTTGATGAAGAGTCTGTCCCTTCTCTGCATATGTCATCTTTCTGTTTCATTAATTATCTAATAAGGATTTTTTCCCAAATACGTTATCTGAATTGCCCCTTTTCTCCATGACCTTTCTCTGATTTACTCTCAAAGCTAACAGCATTTCCTTTATGTATCATATATGCTTTCGGCCTAGCATTTTTGTCTGTACGTAATGTTAGCAGTGATATAGTCCTTTTTTAAGCTTCAAATTGTCATGACTGATTGTTAAATAAAGGGCCCAGCCATGCCAAGGTTGGACTGATAACTTGCACAGAGAAAATGCCCACCCCCTCAAAAACCGATAAGAGCTTTCCCCAACCCAGTGCCTCCTATGAAGCATATCAGAGGTTTGGAATGGCCTTAAGGATTAATCTCTCCACTATCCCCATATGCTGAACAGATGCCACTTTTCAGGAGGCTGGTATTATTTTATGGTTTTGCTTTCTTTTCATTTTCACAAGTCTCAGTTTCCTAATTTGGGTTGGAAATGGAAATATGTATGTGCTTTGGGAAATGCTCTTAGCTGACCAAGATTATCATCTCAAAGCCTCTTGGTAAAAAATTTCATACAAGAGAGTTTTGCTTATTTCTGTCCACCGAAAAAATTTGAGTGACCTACAAAGGAGAGGGAGGAAAGTATAAACCAAAACAAGCAATTATGCTTATATAAAGAATCATGTTTCTCAGATATATATGTATATTGTTTTCCAAGTCCTTTGTGTAAATCCTTACACCATATATATCTTTTTTTTTTTTTTTTTCATTCCGGTTAGTTGCTTCTGAGAAGGTTGGAAATATACTGAGTTTTCATCTTCTTTTGATACATTTGAAAATCTGAAAAGTCTAGTTACTCTCTTTCCAGGACACGCTGAAGAAAATAAGAATTCAAACTTCCTTCTGTGGACCTAGGTTACCAAATGGGAGGGCAAGAGGTATAGAAACATTCAGTGGAGCCTGTTCTCCAGATTAGCTGTTGATCCTGTTAAGAACTTAAATCCAGAATATATGCCCAAAGCTAATTTTTTAATGCAGATTAAAAATTAAATATATTTACTGATCATGAAAACTGAGTGGTAATCCCATTTGAAAAGATGAAATTTCTAACAACAAATATTTGCTGAGAACTCACTAAGTGCAAAGGTTTATGCGAGCTGCTTTAAACATATGCAGGCAAAAAATATATAAATCCCTACCTGACAGGAATTTATAGTCTTATTGAAGAAAATAAGGTATGCACAAATAACAAACAAACTAGAATTTGGTGAGTGCCATTCAAAATGGAATGAAGGACTATTTTTAAAAAATTTAATTGATTCCTTTTCTGTATATTTCTTGGCATGACTGATTACTTCCAGTTAAGAAGAGGTGGCCTCAGTGGAGGCAGTATTTAAACTGGCCTTGGAGATGAGCTGGATTTCAGGAGCTAAATGTTGTGGAACTTGGGAGAGAGTTAAAGAGAGAGAATAGAGCATTTGAGGAATAGTAGCAAAACTTCACTGTGATGGAATATGTTGTATGTGGTAAAGAAGTTTAAAACAAAACTGTGGAGGCCTTTAAGAACCATCATGTCTAAGTTTTATTTGGGAAACACTGGAGAGACTCCTGAGGGTTTGGGCAATAATTCTAGTAGCAGTATATACTGTTATGGGAAGGAAGAAACTCTTAGAATGTTTTTGGGTGATTGTGAATGAGGTCCTGAAAAAAGTGGTACCCATGAGACTGGAAAGAGAGCAGATGGACCTGAGGGTTATTATAAAGTAAAATCAGGTAGTTTTAATTTCTAGATATTGGAAGGATAAGAGAAAATGGGAAGTCAGGAGGAAAATGCATTCAAGAAGCAGGGAAATAACATGCAATTCTTAATTTGAGGATACATGTAGGAATCTCCAGAAACAATTGGGAGCAAAGGTCTGGGATTTGATAGAGTTTCTGGGTTAAGTAACATACATAAAGAAGTAATCTCCATAGAGGTTGGTAGTTTAAATTGGTGGTGTGGTTGCCAGAAAAGGGAGAAAAAGAGAAGCTAGTTGAAAATAGCACTTAAGAAAGCTGGCCCATAGGATGGATTTTTAGGCAGTTAACTCAACAGGGCATGAACAGTTGGAAAGATTAGGAAGAGACCAATTGAGTACAGAATTAGCAAAGCCAGAGAAGGGAGTTTTAAGGAAGGCTTGGTCAACCGTGGCAAATCTGGAAAGATGTCTGGAAGGGTAAAGTCTGAAAAAGCCAATTAGATTTGGCAAATGAGAGAATAGGACCAGTGGTGGTGTCAGAGTGAGAAAAGCCTGAGGAGCGAGTGATAGAGGAGGCCAGGGTCTCTATTAGAGTTGGGAAGTAAAAGGAAGATAGGACTGTGATATTGAGCAGAGTTAAAAGATAGACTAAAACAGGACAGAACAAAATAGGATGAGATAGAAACAAAAATGCGTATTATTTAGTCCATCCCTTCACCATCTAACTAAATTTTTGAAAAGTATATGGCTATCAGTTGTCTATTGGGAATAAGCATATCAACTTTTGAGCAGTAACTGTGATAAAATTAAATAGGAAATATGAAATCCTTTTAAGTTCTATAGTTGTATGTACTAAAAAGCCATATCATCAATTGCATACATCTTGCGTTGACATTTTGAACATTTGGATTTTCTTTTTTGAAATTGTAGATTTTATTTGTACATTGTGTGGCCTCAGTTTCCTAATTAACATATAGTACTAAGAATTACTTACATGCTTTATCATTTAATTAAATACTGACTTATTTTACTTTCTAAATGTTTATTTTGTTACTGTGGTCTACTTAATTGAGTGATAATGCCTTGAAGGCTGGAACCCTGATGTTTTTCTTGATTCTCACATAGCACCTAACACATTTGTACAATGTAAATGCTTATTGAACATCCTGTGAATGGGTAATTAATGGTACTTTACACTTCATAAGATCATGTAATGTACCCTATATAGATCCCAATTTAAAAGTGTCTAAGAAGAAATTTCTACCAGCAAAAATGATTTCATTATACAATATTTTGCTCTATAAAGAAACTTACAGATTGCAATTTTTTCTTCTTCCCTTCTTTCTTCTTTTCGACCTTCCTTCTTCCTTTCCTTTCTCTCTCTCTCTCTTTCTTACTAACATTGCTTCAAACACTTAATCAAATGCACTATGTCCTATATCTTTGCTTCTTCTGGTGCTAAAGATACGCTTTCAGAAGACCATTATGTTAAAACTGAAATAGAATCTGTTTTTCCTCAGAAGATGTATGCAACCAGCCCCTACTCCGACCCCGTTGTGTCAATGGATCTGGATCCACAGCCAATCACAGATGAAGAAGAAGGATTGATCTGGGTTGTAGGTCCTGTCCTTGCAGTGGTCTTTATCATCTGCATTGTCATAGCTATTCTTCTTTATAAAAGGTAGGTTTGCCCAAGATTTCTCTTGAAGCCCTGGGGGTTGCCTTCTTCTTGATGAATTGATAATTGCTGTATGGTCATTATATGGTTGATTTTGGTAGAAATGCTTTAATGTAGTCCCAATAAATGTCCAAATCATGTGTTTCCATTAGAATTGGAAACAAAATATAAGGGCTGTGCTATTTTAAATGTCATACATGGTATAGATTTTGTTGTCCAGAATGCATGGATCCTAGCATACATCCTGTTCTGAGTTGCTGTGTGCAATGTAAGTATTTTGTATGACATTTGAGCCATTGGCAGATAATCTCCACAAAAGCTCACATGGATTGTTTTAGATGATTAATTGCTGAATTTCAACATGGTTTTGAACCACTATTACAAATTTGCATATTTATGTCCATTTCATAATTTTTCCATATAGCTATTTCTCAGAATTTAGCAAAAGTAAGTTAAAGTTGAGGATTAAGTAAAGGAAAAAAAAAAAAGGAGAATGAACTATCTTCTTTCCCACTTTTCTTCTAACCCTTATTCCACAACTTCAGTAGTGAGTTCTCATCTTTGTCCAAGAAGGGATTAGAGGTACTGCTTTCCTCTTTTAAAAAAAAAATGACTTTAGTCTTTCTATTCCCAAGTATCAATCTGTCTTAGTGTCTTTTACTATTGGTAGGATGCAAATAAGGTGATACCTACCCATTTTTTTTTTTATCTTCCATTCTTTTTAAATCCTATTTCTGTCTCCATCATATAGAAGCAAGATTTGTTTTCCTAGTCCCTGCCCAGTTAATTAGTTGGATAGAGGACATTAATAATAATTCTGCTAAATCCTTTCTGACTTTAACAATGTAATTATAAAATTATAAAGATATAAAATTTAAAAATTATAACATAATAATACACTCTCTTAAACTTTAAAAATCACTGAATCCTGAATTATTTTCATTTATATCGACTTTTCTTTTATTCTAATCCAAAATTTTATTTCCATAAAACTTTAATTGCTACAAAGTGTGATGTTTTTCAGAATGCTAATAAAAAATGATATCTTTCATCTACTGCAAGATAGCTCCCCACCACCACACACACACACACCATCTCTGTCTCCATTTCTATCTCTCCATTATCTTGGCTTTCAAAATCAGGTGAGAATGTCTTCATTTTGATTCTGCTTCCATACTTAATCTGATTATCTGATTTTGAATATTTTCTTTTCCTACCCATACAGCCCCTCCATTTGGTTTATAGTAATTCTATCTGTCCCTATTCCCTTGTTAAATATGTTCTTCTTATAGTCACGAAATAGCCTATTTTATTAATTATCTTGTCTCTTAAATATATAGCCTTCAAAAACAGTTTCCCTTTGAAAACGTTCTCCTATAATACTGTATTTCATTTTATTCCAGTGTGTAGGAGTGGGTTGAGAAAAAAAAAAAAGACAAATTAAAGAAGTTCAGAACCATAATCCATTAAATTGCCTCCTTTGGAGCTAGAAAGAATGAAAGTAATATCCATCATTATTCCTTTCCCAATCACTGCCATCACTCAATTATCTATGCCATAAAATAGCTGAGAAAGCAAGTGGCTGCGTGCCAAAGCCTCCTTTTACTTGATGGTTTCAACCTTCCAATCCCAAGCCTTTATCAGTGGGTATCTTAAGGCGCCTATTGTATTTTATTGCCTCTCTCTTGTATAAAAGTTAAGGGCCAGAAGCTTGAAGTACCCACATGCCCCAGAATAATAATGGATCCTGTTTGAGTCCAAGCAGGACCTGGTACCCTTTCAGTTCCTGTGCTGCAGTTATATGCAGAAGAGAATACAATAATTAAAAAAGCAAAAGTGGAAGTCTAATTGATTTCTGGGAAACATTTATTCAGATGGTCACGTCCTACTTTTGAGATGCAGATCCCAAAACAAGTGCTTGCTGACAGTTGCATTTCTGGAATATGTCACGTGATGTTTTGTGATTAGTCACAGTGGACAAAATGTCTGCTTTTTTTTTTTTTAATTGGGCTTCTTTTTGATATATCTGGCTATCATTAAGTTATGCCATTTAACAGACAGAGATGAGCACAGCACTTGTGAAAAAGCTATGTAAATGTTAAGAAATAGGATTTATAGCATTGTAACATTTTTAAAGATTTATAATTAAAAGGTTTCTGTTCTTCATCTGCATGTGTGATTATAACTCAAAATTATAACTTAGTTAGAATTTTGCCTAATCCTGCAAAAAGAGGAATCGTGTTTGAAGGTTTTATGACTCTGTTAAAATAGAGTCGCATTTTAGTGTGTGCATATGTAACTATCGTCTAATGCAATTGTTGGAAAATGCACACATCCTCGAATGCTAAGTATATTTAGCTAACCATCTGAAGGCCCATGAAGCGTTTCTGAAATAGAAATGCTTGCTTCAGCGGTAAAGAACATTCCTGACTTGAAATTCAAGTAGACCCAACAATGCCCTTCTTGATTATCAGGAGGCTGTTCAAGAAGAAATCTTCAGTACCCAATGAATAGTGTCTTTTATAGCTCGGATTCTGAGCAAAATTAGTTATATAATAAATACTTTATCCCTCTTTTTAGGTGCCCCTCAGTTTATAAACAGGTTGCTGATAATGACTTTGAATTTAATTTATCATCATCATTAATTATTAAAGTATTTCACTTCATGTAAGCAAATAATGCTTTGAGTAGGGAATGAGTGTAAAATATCATTTGGCCACATTGTTTTGTAATCCCCTTTTATCATATTCACCTGTTTACAGGGTTCTTCAGTTAGAGGTAAAGGTATAGTTAGCTGTAGCTGTGGATGAATGGTCTGTCCGTGTGAAGAAGGATATTTTATCCAGGTCTCTGAGGAGACCTTGAAACTTTACTTCTATTAATTACATCAATGTAGACGTTGTACAGTCTCTTATCTGGCATTCTATTCATTTGAATTTGTTTCTAATCTAATAATTTGTATATTTACAATATAAGCATAATCAATGACAAAATGTATCACTGAGGATTTGTAAGACACTAAGATACCTTCTAAATCATCAGAAAATTAAATTATGTTGGGTGGTCTTTGGTGTTACAGAATATCTTGCACTATGTTTTTTTTTTAAATGCTGTGCCTTATATGTGACAGGTGGAATGATTTAAAATTTTAAATTAAAAGTAATAAGATGGTTGAAAGGCTTAGAAAAACAGTGGACTAGTCAGAAAACATGAGTTCAAATTCCAGCTCTGTGACTAGCTAGCTATATAGCGTAGAAAGTCATGACAATCCTCAGGTTTCAACGTCCTCATTTATAAAATTAGGATGTGGACTAGACAATTAAACCTTTTTAATAATGCCCTATAATCAGGAAGCATCAAAAAACAGTTAATAGAGCTAATGCTACTAAATTTCTACTTCCTCTGTGTATTTGTTTGTTTTTAATATGGCTCCAGGTTGCCCTTTATCCAACCACGCATCCCCTGTTCTGTAAAGTGTTTGAAGGTTCTTACATATTCATTGGCTCTGTACGTCTCTTACATATGTAAGGCTTTTCAGTCATTTGTTCTAGAATTGTCCAGGAATTTTTTGTATAGAAAATAAAGATTTAAAATAAAATTTTTCCCAACTCTATGGGAAAAGCATGGAAAGATGGATGAGAAGCCTTTACTTACGTGTCCTAGTCAAAAAAAAAAAAGTGGTTTAAGAAGTTAGAGAGGTCTAAGGTTCGGCCTAGACAAAACTTTTATCCTTGGACAGTACTAGTCTACCCTGAACTGACACTGTGGAGAGAGTAAATATAATTTCCATCCCCACCCAAGACTATATCTGCAAAGGCCATGAGGTAGATGGTGACAAAAACAGGCTTCAGGTTTTCTGAGGTTTCCTGGCTCCAACACTGGCTCTCTGTGGGCTTTGCCTCTTTAATCTTCTCTTTTTATATCAACCCTACATATATCTTGAAGCTATCATCAAAGAAAGAACTATAGTCCAGAATATTTTAGGCGGCTGTGAAGAGATGCTCTGCCATGCCGAGCCACACTGGACAGTGCCATTTCTGCCATCTGCCCTTTGAGTAGACCCTCCCTGAGCCTGGAATGCTTTCCCTCTCCATCCCCTGCCACTCCTGTCAGCCTGGTCAACTCTAACTCATCCTTTAGAAGTAAGCTAAGATGCCACCTACTAAAGAAAGCCTTTCCAGATGCCTCCTTCTTCTCCCCTCACCCATTCTCTCTACTAATCCACACTGCCATAGTGTCCCCTTTTCTGTGCTCTCAAGGTGCTGTCTACTTATCTTTATTATAGAACCTGCTGCATTACCCATTTTCTTGCCTATTTGCCCCACTTAACTGTAGTTCAAGGACTCTGACTTATTCTTCATTGTGTCCCTTGTGCCTACTAGAGTACCTGGCACAGAAAAGTAGTGAACAATTGACTTTATACAAATCAAAACTATCAAACAAACCTTATTACTTCACTTGTTTACTCCATCACTCAATATCACCTTCATCTTGACTGGAGAAGCTGTAGTAAAACCATAGGCCTATTATTTAATTTCACCAGTTCCCAAAGCTTTTATACTTTAATGTTGATGCCAGGTGTATGTGCATGTATGTGGTGAGGCTGGCGTTTCTGTGGAAGAAGGAGTGAATCACACACTGACTGTGCGTTCATTTATCCAAACACTCAGGCAGCCTGTCAGTACACACGACGGATAACTCATTAAGTGATTCTCTTCCATCCAAAGGAATAGGTTTTCCTAAAACAGACTCACTGCTAATCCCATTGATAAAAATCAGCAGGTTAACAACATATACAGAGGAATTTTTTTAAGCCTGGTACACTAGGCAAATCATTTTAACATTAGGGATAAAAAGAATGAACTCATGTGTTTGATATCCTTTTCATCATTCACTTTGTATGTGTATATTTGTACAATTTAAATGTGGATTTTATATTCTGGAAAAGAGGTGGACTGGATTATTTTATAGAACCAGATACTTCAACAACATGTGCAAATATTTCATTGGCAATAAAGGAAGACTTAGTATCTTTATTTGGGAAATTGAGAACTTACCAAATAATTCGCAGTTTGCCTCGAAGAGAGTTAGATGAATTTGTTTCAGAAAACATTATACTTTCTGCATAAAGAATGTGGTTATTTAAACAATCTGCTATTATTGCATGAGCTAGATGTGCTCACAGGCAGCAGCACCTCTTTTACCAGGAAAATATCTGTCATGTCAATGGCTGGTAATAAAATGCTTTTCCGGATTAGCCCTGCTATATAGATGGGCCATGATCTCTAGATTTATTATGATGAGTATTATATTTTTTGAAACTAAAAATGTATTTAATCCTTTATTGGAAAAGAGATTTATGATTACCTTGCTTGTCAAGAGGTATTTGAAGAAACCATTTCTGCCACTTTATTACCTAGTGGTGTATTATACAATTATGCACTCTTTTTGTGCAGTTCAGTGCAATTGGAAGATATTTTATATCATTAAAGGAATAATGTACCTCTTAACTGAAAACTTTTTATTTTAAATGAACAAATTTCTTATATGCAATAATGCTGCATTGCCATTAAATACATTAGTAGTTTTTTTCATGGCATGTTTTGTAAAACTCAAATTATATTTCTAGTATCAAATACCTCCTAGTATAAAATTAATCACAGCATTATTTTGTAGGTGATGGATAAAAGTGAATGTGACAGTAATGCATAATATGATTTATTCAGCAATGTACCCTCCTGTCCCTCTGCTTCATTGTAGAAGCCTTTAAATATTTTAATACACTGCCATTTCCTACTATGTGTCAGTTGTGTGTCCTTGCTTGTGAGCACAGTTTCTTAAATCCTGATTGTCATGGTTACACTTGTTGCCATTGGCCAACTAACATTTAGCCTTTCTTTTTCCCTTTTTGCTGCATTAAAATGGAGCAGTAAACCTGACAGGTGAGGAATAGAGAACAAACCTCTTTAATGCTTAGTAAAAAAAGATAAGATACTGATAGACATTGGAAGTATTGGGGGGGAGGTGAGGGTGGGGCTGGATATAAAAGATAATACTTGACAAGTGGAAGGTGGACAAAGCCTAAATATATAAAGGAATTTTGTTATTGAAATGATTCTGTAGGAAATAAATACTTTATTTTGCCTACATAAGTAGAAAAAAAGCAAACTTTTTTAAAGCCAAATTTAGAAAGCAGTAAAACCAGTCTCTGAGTTTTCTGTGTGGTTAGGGTTAAGTGAGCGTCTGTATGTGTTAATGTATCTGTAGAGCAGATTTGTGAGGTGTCCCATGAGGCTTTTTGTTTGTTTTATTTGTTTTCACTGAAGATCTGTTTCCAAGTTTGATCTCAGGGCAATTCTCAATACAGGAGTGTTATTACTCACACCCTGCAAATATTGATGGCAGTACCTCAGTGAAAACTCTTATCTAATTCAAATTATGTCTGCCAGCCCTGAATAATAATAGCAATAACAAGAACAATAAAATAATAATCACTAAGAGCTAAAATATATTGAGTGATTATTGAATGAATCGTCGAAACTAAATTTCTAACTTCCTAACTCATACACACACACACACACACACACACATTATCCTGGATTAAAATTAATCAGGTAAGAAAAGGATCTCAAAGACCTTCTAGCCTGCCTTCTTCCCATTGTTGTATCCCAGTGGTTCCATGTGTCATCTCTGGAGCAGCAGCAGTAGCATCAGCATCACCTGGGAACTTGTAAGAAACACAGATTCTTGGGCCCCACCCCAGACCCAGTAATCAGAAACTCTGGGTGTGAGCCCAGCAATCTGTATGCTAACAAGCCCTCCCATATGAATCTGATTCCCACTCAAATTTAAGAAGCACTGCTGCATTATTTTCTCTGAAATGACCTAATACTGTTCAGCAAGCCAAACACTCAGTTATAGGAACGTTTTTTGGAATCACTAGTTGTCTTTACTCTAGGTGATAAACACTTTCAAAATGGGTTTTTCCAGACCAAAGAAAAAGGTTTCATATATTCAGAGATCTGTCTTTCTTTATAATACTGTCCTACATACTACATCACTGCCTTCTTATTCTACTAAGATGATAGAGTTGGGTCAAAATTTCAACATCATCTTCTAATCCTCCACCTCTATTTTAGAATGAAGAATTTAAGAAGAAAGTTTGTAGTTGACTTACATAAGGAGATACACACCAGTGGTGGCAGAGCTGGAATTACATTCTTAATGGTGATAGAATCGTGAAATGTCTGATGAGTTATTTGAATATTCGTAGCAGAGATTTCATATAAATATATCTTTCTTTCACAAACCTGTGTCCATATAGCTGAACATCTTTGCTTCAATAGATGTCATCTTCCGACAGCCTCCTTTTGTTCTTGCTTCCTGCTTTACTCCTGGATGAGAGATAGGTGAGAATAGGTGAAAATAAAACACCCCTTATACCATAGTGTAGCATTTTTGTTGTAGGTCCCCCACATCCCAAACAACCACATGTTATTGTTGTTTACTATTAGCAGTTTCTGTCAGCTCTGAAATGCCATGTGATCTTCCAGTTCCATTTCACCCATTTAACTCCTGTTCACGGTTGACACTTCTCACTGAGGGAAACAAGATTGCATGGTACTCATAATCTTAGGAAAAAGTACAGCAGCGTTGCAAAGTTCACGATCTGTTTCTTGTCACTACTCTTTGAATTTTTTCTAATTGAAAATGAGAATGATGAGCCCTCTAAAAACTGATCAGGAAAAATTTTAAGTCCTTTTGGGGCCTAATTTAGATCATTATATGATATTTAATTCTTTAAATTTAATACTTTAAAATTCAATTTAAAGCTCTTTATCGTTATTACTAGCAACAGCCCACCTCTTCATCTTCTGACCCTATCTTAGAAATCCTTTCTGTGTTAGAAAACCAATTCTAGCACCCTAGTGTTTAAAAATAGTGGAATAACCCATAAGAGCTAAGCCCCCTCTCAATCTGAAGCAGAGCAGACATCACCATCCCAAAATCCTCAAGATTGAGGAATGGACAAACATAAGGGAGGAATGCAACTCTGGGCCAAAGTAGACTTTTTATTATTTTACTAACAGAAGAACTTGTAACATTGATATGAAAATAGTGAATACCAGAGGTTCTTGAGGCAGGAGTATGAAGAATAGGTGAAACATAGGACAATATTAGGGCATTGAAATTGTTCTGCATGATATTGCAATGATGGATAATTGCCATTGTACATTTTGCCAAAACCTATAAAATTGTACGGTACACAGTGTAAACCATAATGTAAACTATAGACCATGATTAGTAGCAATGCTTTAGTATTTGTTCATCAATTGTAATAAATGTACCACACTAATTTAAGATGTTATTAATAGGGGAAAATGTGAGCGTATATGCGAATCCCCTAAATTTTTTATGTAACTTTTCTGTAATATAAAACTTCTTTAAAAATAAAGTTTAAAAAAAAAATAGTGGAATAAGAGTGTGGGCAACCAGGATTATCCATGTTCTGATCATCAAAACCAAACTAGGCAGGGGAGCTGATGTTGTTTAAGCAGTTGAGTTGAGCTTCCCACATGGGAGGTCCCAGGTTCAGTCTCCAGTGCCTCCTGAACAAACAAATCAACAAGCAAACAAATAAAAAACCAACTCAGCGTGGCTGATGTGGCTCAGTGGTTGGGTGCTGGCTTCCTACATACGAGGTCCCAGGTTCAATCACCGGCCCTGGAACCTAAAAAAAAAAAAAAAAAACTAGGCAAAAGAAAATTTAAACAGCTTGTTTTTCCATTTTTGGAGTCTGATGTCTTCAGGGTCATTTTATTTGAGCATATACAGTGAGAAGTTAATTATTAAATGCCAGGACACACATTCCCAGTTCCTTACAAATATAAATTGCATTTTTAGTCCCATTCTCTGGGTTATCTGAGACTCATATTTGGCAATAAGCAATGATTTCCAGCTTTTCTGGTCCTAGAGAAGTGGGATACGTTTCTTTAGACAATATTGGAGAAAGCCAATAATATAGATTACTAGAATATTCTTTTCTATCCTTCTGGCTCAATGGCACTCGGTCCAGCCTTAGTGAAAAAAGAGAAGATAAGGAGGTTGTTTCAGAAAACGTGCAAGAGTGAAATTGTTTCCTTGTCCAGATATTTCTACTTCTATTTTCCATAATCTTGCCAGAATGACAGTAGCACCACTTTGAGAAGAGTGAAAAATCCAAGTTTCAATCATTAAGCCCTGGCACATCAATAAAGAAAAGAATCTATGCCAACTTGTATGTGAAAGAATAAAACCTGAGCAGGGTCACTGATAATTTTTGAAGTGAGAAGACCAACCATATGTTACACGTGGGATGGATTGGCTATCTGCGCTCAGTGGCATTCCATTAACCCATTTATATTTTGCATCCTCCCTGGTAAAGAATATTTTTCAGTGTTGTGAGGAAAATGCCCACATCATGAACCAGTGACATTTTCTACTCTGAGACTCATATCATGTTTTCCTTCCATATGGTCTTTCAAGCCTCTCTTACTCTCCTGTCTCATATCCGTCTCGCCAGCCCTCCATCACACCTTTTCCTTTCCCTCTCCTTTTCCACTCCATACAACTGGAGCTGCCAGTATCTTTTGCCACATCTCAGCTTCACCACTCACCTCTGACTGGTAGTATGGTTTGGCAGTACATTCTATCCTCAGGCTATGCCTGACACCTTCGAGTAGGAACAGAAAAGCCTAAGACAGGTTAATCCAAAGTATGGAAAAAGCAGGGCATCTAATAGGATTCACCCAAGAAAATTCGTCTAATTGAGGATGTTTTCCCAAAGGCATTGCACTCGAGCAAATCAAATGCACTTTCCCTTTGCATCAATCTTTTCTTCATCCCCTGCTTAGTTGTATTTTACACAAATGAGCAGAGATAGAGAGAAAGGCCATTTAACAGGAGCCCTCCGGCTAACTGGGGAGTGACCTGGGTAGCATTGAGTGAGAGCCTATTACCACAGCAACTATAATGAACTGTACCACAAAAGCCATATTGAAAAGAAAGGGAGAGACCCTAAATACTTTGCAGCACCCCTTTTCCCAAATAAGAATACCTTTGTTTTGAGCAGGGGTGAGATGCTATTGTGGCTCCCACATGGTGATTGTTGGGAGCAGTATTTGAAATGGAGCACTATTTGAAAAAGGCTGCCATTTTCTAAACGGATTTTCAATGTAATTCAACCTGGAAGAAAATAATTAGTTACTACTCTGGGCTTATTTGGTTTGTGAAAATGGACCAAGAAGTCTTAGGAACAAGTCTGACATTTCTTGCTTAGACATTTTATAAATTACAATGTGACAGCTTAAACAAGGATACTTAATAAGGCAAGTGGGTAGCTTTTAAAACGAAGATAAAATGAATGGTGTGAAAAATCACATTTATAACAAGGTACTGTTAATTTTTCATATGTCTTGAAGGATCATCAGGAATAGGACACACTAATATGAAATTACTTTTTCTCTGACCTTTTCATGATTTACTTTCATTAACAAAATACGAATCACAGTCAGCTTAACACCATAAACAGGGGACACTATCTTTCCTTAAAATTTGAAAGAGAAAGGAAATTGGTCTCCTGTGGTACAAATTCTCCCTCCAGGTTTTGGGTTGACTTGGCATCTTAGGAATGCCCTTACTATATGGGAGAACTTGATGTATCTCTACTCGGTAGCCACAACTTACTTTCTCTTCAAAGGGACAAGGGGGCAGGTTTACCTGTTCAGCTTAAGTTCCAGCAGTGTCAGAGCTTTAATCTATGGTAACAGCAGCCTTTGTATTGGCTGTTAGGGGTACCCTACCCTGTTCTCTACAAATATAACTAGTCTAGAAGATTGCTGAATAAGGATCCAAGTGTGTCTCATCAACACCCCCCTAAACCCTAGAGGTAGGATCACTAATTATTTAATTCTAGAACTATAAGAGGACTTAGAGAACATACACTTAAAGTAAAAATTTTATACATGACGAAATACTATAGGCAAAAGGGGGGAAGCAACCTGAGCCAGGTCACAAAGGTAGCCAGTTGAAAAGTTTTAAAACTGAAAACCTGGGACAGGGAACTCTCTGTTTTTTGTCCGTTCAATTGGTTTTCATTTTATTCTTAAATGTTTATTTTATTCCTGCAGGAAAAGGGCAGAGTCCGACTCTAGAAAGAGCAGCATACCGAACAGTAAGGAGGTCCCGTCACACCACCCAACAGATCCAGTGGAACTGAGGCGCCTTAATTTTCAAACACCAGGTAAGAGGCACCTCTCACCTTGTCCATAATACAGTCTTTACTGAATGTTTTATCACCCAATTGATATTGTCTTTAGAGATGGATATATCCCTATGTTTCAAGCAATTTTGTTCCTCCTGCTCTTTTATTTTAATATTATTGAGATTCACCCAAGCATAAATCCAAAAAGAAATTAAGTTCTTTGTGTACATCTGAGGGTGTGGGAAAGAAAGTAATTCAATTCAAATTTTTGGAAAAACTATAGTATTTATAAGAATATATGCCACTTTTATGGGCTTCACATAGTTTATTATTATTAAAAATACCAACCTGGAGACAATTCAGTTTCTCCTCTTATAAAATGGATGGATGAATGAATGAATGGATGGATGGATGGATGGATGGATGGATGGATGGAAGGAAGAATTTATGCATCATTCCTCTCATTAGGAAAGCATAGCTGTATCCCCTATTTTCTTATTTCTTTGTGACTTATGGTACTCCAAAAGAAAAATGAAGGATAATAGATGAAAGGACAGAAGGAAGGATGGAAACAAGGTAGGAAGGAAGGGAGAAAGGAAGGAAGGAGGAAATAAAATGCAACAAAATTTTTCGTCTTTTCAAATATTACCTATAGCAAGTCTCACTGACCAAGTCTGGTTTTTTACTGGAAAGACACATAAAGTGACTTAGGATAAGAATGCTTGTTTCTTAGAATAAAGAAATTAAGTACTTCAATAGAAGAAAAATATTATTCCCACTGAGGGGCATTTTGTACAATATTGTTAATTCAAGAAATTATTGTTTGTTAACAAAGTAAAGATCTGATCTAAGAAGCCTGTTAGCTGCCTGTTAGCAGTCTGGTTGTAGTATTGTACCCCACATTATTGAAACATTTCTTATGGGTCAAAATGGATGTTCCAACTCACTGTAGGATACACCACAAATTTATTAAAGTACAGATTTGAAGTGAATTGCTTTGAATTGAAAATACGTGGCTTATTTTGTCTAGTAGATATTCTCATTTACATGTGGATGTATCATAGTAAGTAGTAACTCTTCAATTGGAAGAACTATCCATTATTTTTAAGTGGCTATACAAATCATAATAAATGTGGGCTTTTTAAAAAAAGTCTAACTCAAATGAAGTTAAACTTTTTTTAACGCAAAGGTATATCTTCATCAGCGTAAAACCGGGAAGAAAGTATTCATGTAACCAAAATGTCCTGTATGCATTTTTAAAAGACTGATAAATGTAGAATAAGAACATATGCACAAAGATTGAACAAAATCCTGCAGTCCTCCAGGATCACTGTGGTCCACTCTAGGTGCTCATTAGGCTTCCTTGATATGAATGGAGTTACTGTAGTAAAACTTAGTTCAGCACTTTTAAAAAATAGGGCTATACTGACTACGTCAGGCTGCAAGTAACCCCTTAGTAGTGAAACCAGGATTTGGTGTACTTTTCAATATGACTAGCCCAATGAATAGAGAACTCAAAATCCAAGGAAAGTATATGCTGTGTGATTTCTTATATATCTTGCCTCATCCTCCTGTGGAATAATAGGGCATTGTGGAAATAGAGATAGTGAGCATGTTTCGCAGGATATTGCTACTCTGCACTGCTACCACTTCCTCTAGCTACTCTGTAAAGAGTGTTCTTTGCTGGAGCCAACCTTGGTCTTCCAAAAAGGATGAAACACAGTTAAAGGGTCAACCAGAAAGACAAAGGGAGCCCTAAAAGGGAGCCAGTGGTAGTGCTCACCCTTACTTCCTTCAGCACTGAGAGAGTGTTTCTAGGAATAAATGGGAAGTTTGAATGGGGTTGTGTAGCAATGATTCTTCATAGAGTGCTAGTGACTGCAAGCAAAGACAATAGGAATGCCTTCAGCCAAGAAACCTCCATCTTCAGGTACTGCTATTCAGGATTTTTTCAGAGATGGGTAATTTTGCAAATATGGCCAAACTCAATAATTCTGTTAAGAATCTTATTTCCCAATGTATATGGTAATATTAGAGCCACTTACAGAAAGAATCTCTTAAATTTCATATAAGGGGGAAGCGGGTGTGGCTCAATGGATAGAGCTCCCGTTTACCATATGGGAGGCCCCGGGTTCCCTTCCAGGGGCCTCCTTGTGAGAGCAGGCCAGCTGCGTGGCACGGTGGGCTGATGCAGCAGGACCTCACAGCAAGGGGGAGATAAGCAGACACGGAAGAAACACACAGCGAATGGACACAGTAAAACACAAGCAGCAAGGGGGGGATAAATAAATAAATAAATAAATCTTTAAAAAAAAAATTTTTTCATATAAGGCACTGGAAAAGAGAATGACTGTTACAGATGAAGTGACATCTCTTACCTCACCAATGACTTTTCAAAATTAAAATGGGAACCTAAGTATATAAGAAAGTATCATTTAACTGAGGTTAGATGTCATTTCAAATGGATAATAGCATAAAATGGGCAAAATGAATAAAGAAGGAGAGAGGAGATATAGTAGAAGAGACTAGAAAAGGAAAAATTATCCTAAAATCTTAGCACATCTATTCACTCCAAAAGCATTATGCTGTGCCCTTTAGCTCAGGTAAGCAATCCACTTATGCTTGATTTGTTGAAAAAGTCTATTTGGTCTCCAAATTCTAAGCTATGGCCTGTTGTCCTGAAAATTTGACCACTCTAAAAAAGAAAATAGACTCAGCTGTTAATGTAGAATTCATATTAATTTGACCCTTTGCTTCAGCCAGTATGGTTTCCAACCACTGTCTGTGAACTATCTTAATTACTTATCCAAAGGTTGAGAGCAGAAGGTGGGATTGTTAACCAAGTAACTTTACTTCTCCTCTTATTCACAACTGACCAAAGGTTTTCCTGGCTGATGATATAAAATAATCCCGTATTAGGTGTTGCATAGCAGGTAATACCGCTCTACTTAGAATGTTTGGATTTTAAATCCTTCACATTTCACTATCTGCAATTTACTCTTATATAAATCATACCTATGAATGTATAATTCCTTATCCCCAACCATTATAACATTTAAAACTATTAATGATATGCATAAGTAGATAATTAATAATCTAAGTCTTCAAAAAAAAACTTGGAAAAATGACTGTGATTTATTTAACCAGCCCCTAGCACAGAAATTATTCATAAAAGCAAATTGATTTCTCCTTCTGATGGGGCTGTTGTAGATTATAAATATGTCAAATAAACATTACCATTTGAAATTTAGTAGACCATTCAGAAGGTAAAGGAAGCACATTGCTTAGTTCATTGTTTCTATAAAATTCTATTTCCCTAAAAGAAAGATCATCTTGTGAATGAAAGATCCATTTACCTTTTCAGTAATTTATTCTTGTTGGAAGTCTCTATTCCTAGCCCAGGAAAAGGAATAGATCAGAATTCTAACAACTGTTGCTCAGCTAAGGCACAGAGAAAAGACACGGAGACCTGATGTTTTCAGTTGGGAAGTTTGGGGCCTGAGTTGGGAAGAATATTGCTCTAGCACAGTTTCAGTGTCCTGAGTAAGAATGAAAGCATCTATTAGTGAACACCCTGAGCAGGGTGGAAAAGTCTCAAGCTTTCACAGTTGAAAGTAGGAACCTCTGCTTATAGATATTTACCTTGAATATGTATATCTGTCTCATTAAGGTTCAGATAGCAGTATACAGCCAAATTGTATTTGAGAGAACCTGAACTACCTAATCTCTTAAGAGAATAAGGGTTTTGCAGCAATAAGTCATCAGTTATTCTTATATGGTATCAGTCAGAACAAGCAATCGTATTTTACTAGAATTATTAACAGGAGAGCAAGTTTTACAAGTACTTAATAACCGGAGGGAGGGAAGGAAAGAAATATTCACTTATGAAAGATGCTTCTAAAAGAAGCCTCTATTAACCCGCACACATGTCTCTGTGTAGCAGTAACTGGGTATGCTGTAGGGTAGGTTGATAAATATGTTGTACTTTAAACAAAAGTGAGTTGTGTCCATTAGCCGGGACTAGGAAGAGGGTTTTCCTTCTTTTTTTAAATTTTCTTTTCATATGTTTTTAATTTCTAAGTCATTTTATCCTAACCTCCCCACACACACACACCATATTTATTATTCTTTACTACAAAAGCAATACATGTTCATTGTAGAAATTTTAGAAAATAGAAAAAAAGCATTAACAATTATAACAATTATTGAATCTGTTAATATTCATCTATGTTTGGACTTTTTCAAAACTAGAAATTGGGTAACTGGTAAAAATGCACAAAAAAGTAAAGAAAAATCACTCAATATCCCACCACTTCTTATTTTTCTTTTCTTTATTTAGCATGTTTGAGGTTAAAAAGTAAAATATTTTCTATCATCACTCCAGCCTTACCCTCCAGATAAAATAATGCAGGTGCATGAAAAGATAGATTAGAAAGGTAGCTGGATTATATAGATAGGTAGGTAGATGGGTAGATAATAGATGGTAAATATAGAAGCATATATATATATATATGCTTCCTTATCCCCATGTATATACTCATATACATGCACAATTTGATGTTTTAACACTTAACTATATAAAATAGACCTTTTTTCAGGTCATATTGGGTTTTGTTTCCTTTAGCTGATGTTATTAATGGCATTTTATTCTATAGATATGACAAAATATATTGACTCATTCCCCATTAATGGAAGCTAAGTTATTTCCCATGTGCTGTCACAAATAATGCTGTATTAAACAGCATTAAGCCCAGATATTTTATACCTTTGTTGCTATATCTGAATGTTAGAGCCCTAGAAGTATGACTGCAGTATCCTAGGGTAGGTACAATTTACCATTTTGAAGGAGACTGCCAATTACAGGAATTTAAAAATATCGTAAAGAGCCTTTATTTACAGTGTAGTCTTTTGACACATTACCCCTAGAATTGGACAAAGTCACTAAAGTAAATATAAAATTGTCAAAATTTGGTGATGTATAAGAAAACCAAGGAAATTCCTGAAATATGTTTGTATTTCTAATTTTTCCCAACAAAGCAAATTTAGCATTTCAGCAATACAAAAAAAAAAAAGGTGTGAAAGAAGTGGTAATTAATAGTACTGTATGGTTCTCCAGGGCATCACCATTTTCTGTGCCTGCCAACCACCATCTTCCAATATCTGCTGCCCCTGCTCACAAACATTCCTCTCCCCCCAAAAATAAAAGTCTTCAAACAAGAGCAAAACTATAGTGTTTATACTTGTACCCTTTAGGAAAAGAGATTTAAAAATTGATGATCAGATGTTACAACATAAAGGCCTCGTTTTCATTCAGTGGATGACCTTAATATGTTTTGCCCTCAAGCATGCATGGATGGTAGGTGATTGATGGTCTGTGAAAAACAAAAACAAACTCATAAAAAGTTAACGTATCAGACATAGTGGTATCAGCAGCAAAAATGTCTCCACAGCAACCGAGTAGGCTTTGAAAGCTCTTGAGGCATTTCTGCTGATCCATTAATACTATTAATTGGATCCCTGCTAACAAGATCCATTTTTATATCAACTTTCTTTTTATATTCACAACTTATTTTTGTACAATAAGAAACTTAGGTACATTACCCCGGTTATGAACACCAGATGTGGTCTTTGCATTTTGAAAACCCTGATTTGGTGAATCCAAATTTCTGATGTAAAGCAGCATGATTTGCTAAAATTCTGCATTTTGAAAATTTATAAAATAAATGCATTTTAATTATTCCATCTCAGTGCTCACTCAAGTAGTCTTGGGGTATCTTGCAAGGATCTTGGATGATCTTTTTCATGGATTAAATCAAATTGACATTATTGTTTTACCAAGAAGGAATTATACCTTAAACGTCAGTATTCTCTTTTGCCTTTAATTCATCATTTGTTTGTTAAACAAATTGTAATGTTAGCAGAGTGTTTTTATTTCATTCATGGGGTATTCTAAATTATGCATAGATTATGTTAAAAATCAACTAATATTTAATAAACACACTAAATACCATTTAATCAGCACTAAGTAAAGGCCACTTTTAACAAGGCTACAGTCATTGATTTGAGTCTCTCTGTCCCATGACCACAAACTGTTTTCCACCCTTCATCACAATTTTGTGGAAAGGAAAACTATGGAGAAAGTATTATTGCATTATTCCAAACACACATATATAATCAGAGAAAAATCATTTAAAAGACGTTCTACCACTGTAAGTGACTCAAACCCTCTAGTTAGTGAACGAGTTATACATTGTAAAGTGTCCGTTAGCATTTCATGCCAGGTTTTAAAAAATATGAAAATAGAACAAGTATTTGATAAATAGTCATTTCTCTTTAGATTATAAAGTCATGCTATTGATAATGTGACCAACTTAGTTAAGTATAACAGAGCATTTAAAACGCCAAAACACCATAAATTAGTGATTTTTTTTTATTTTAATCTTCTGCCAAATAACAATACAGTCTATAACATTTTGAATGTATACCTTTTGTTCATGTTTAATGGAAACTGACAGTTTTGGCAAGAAGTGACTAGAAAATCCATACATGTCTATGAGTGCTCTTTACCTCTTTCCTACCACCAAAGCAGACATACCCTCTAAATGAAATTCAGAATGGTTTATGATCTCTGTGTTAGTATTGGTAGCCGAGCCATTCTTAAAGGCCTGGCATTCTGTACATGCCACCACACTTCCTGAGGTATTACATAATTTGACAGGCAGCATAGGGCAGTGAGAAGCACCCTAAATGGGAAGTGGCAAGATCTGGGATCAAGTCCCCCATGTAACTGCAGTTTTGCTGACAGTGATAACTTTGATCAAGTCCTTTAACCCCTCTGAACTTCATTTTCCTAATTGGTAAAATTAACAGGGAGTAGGGGAGAGCAGTACAGATGAACCACAGAGGGTGAACCATGGGGGGGTGGGGGGAAATTCTACATTTTTATATCCCCAGCACAAAGCTCAGTGTCTAGCCCATTGCCTTGTGGATACAAGCACATATAGATAACTCTCAACATTCTTTGATTTTAATTTGAAAAAAAGAGAAGATTTTGTTCTTTTAAAACAGAGGTCACAAGCTAGTTGGCCACATGTGGTTTACCAAGGTCTTTTGTTTGACCCCAATTGGTTTCAATAAAATTTAGAATCAATGTTGAAAACTGAGGATATGTCACATAATCTGGGATTTTAGTTGCTATTGAAAAGCTGAAAAGTCTGGCCAAATTGGCCCTGCATTCCCACTTAGCCAATATCTACTGAATCTGAGTAGCTTCACCCTCCTCAAAGGTTTCCCACAGTTCACACCACCCCCAAAGATGACCCTGACATTGAGGCTGAGCTTTGGTTGTCATTCATCTTATACTTACTATTATTTTTCCATAATAGAGAAAAAATTCTCTTTCCCAAACCTCCATCAATAGTGGGGAAATGACAAACAACCCTAGAAGGCTGCTTGCCGTAAGGAAATGGGAAATAGTGCGTTTCTCTGTGAAAGAGCCAACAATATTTGGCCATCTTCAGTATTTTACCTTGTCCACCAGTCTTCGCCCTTCAGGCATTGAAGCCTTTGCCCCCTGCTTTCAGGAGCTCATAATTGCCATTCCAGAAACTAATATGGTAGAAAGATACCAAAGCAGCTTGTTAAGATTTCATTATTCAGTAGCTGGCTAACATAAACCATTCATTGATCTTTTCTGAACTTCAGAGTCTTCTTGTATAAAATGAAAATGCTGGACTAAGTCATCTTTAAGGTACTTCTCAGCTTAAAACACCATGATTTTAAAGTTTTTCTCCTTCTAAAGAAGCCACCATGGCATTACTATCACAAATATGTAGCCCATTACAAATAGCTATCATGTTTTTTCTTCCAACCTAAGGCAGATTTTCATAACTGCATCTGTCATTTTTCATGTTAACACTGTATATTGTGGATAGCATAACTTCAAAATGAAAACTTCTCAGATTCAATGTGTGCCTTTAAAATGCATTCATGATTTACATTTGTAGCTTTGAAATGATGCAGTCATATCACTGGCTAGCCCTCATCAGTTGTGAGCTGTTCTTCAATTTCTTGACTGCTAATAATAGCTAAAGTACTAAAGTTTGCTAATGGGGAGTCAGAGGGAATTCCAGGGTATCTCCAGAAGAAACCTGCTCTCATTCTCATAAATCTTGATGTGATTTTTGAATGGAGAAAAGTAATAAACGGAGTTACAGGCATCCCACAATGAATTCCCATAGTTACTGAGAGCCATTGTTGTGGAGCTTTAAAAATACCAATGCTTGACTCCCACACTCAAAAATTCTGACTTAATTTGTCCAGTGTGAAACCTAGAAAGAAGGAATTGTGAAAACTCCTCAGATGATTCTAAAGTGAAGGTAAGGGTGTCAAACATTGGTCTAATCCAAACTGATAGTAGTGGTCAAGCCTAGCAGTGGTTGGCATACTATGGACAATGGCCAGGTCACCAGCCAGATATCAAAAAGATGCTATGATGAGGTCAACTTCTTAGTTTTCTTACTGTCCACTTTTTTCATTCAGAATCTAGCATAACTTGATTATATCATATAAAAGTTTTCAACATCAGGCAGTAGATAAAAGTTTATGGGAAAGTACATAACAGTATTTTGAAATAGGTCATTGATGATTCATTACTTACATGTGCTAAAGAGCTTCATGTTTGAGGAGTTTCATCTCATATTTATGTATAATAATTTTTATGTTGACATTTTGTCTTTCCAAATATATACTAATATGATATCAGAATGTACTGTATATATTCTGGTTAGCTAAAGAAAATGGTATTAGTCTTTAAATTATTAAAAAGTAGATAATTCAGTTACATAATGTTTTTTTTTAATTTTGTAAAAAGTAAACATTCCCCATTCCTCAAAGGAAAGGTACAATAACTTCTGGATACCTTACATATGAACCAAATCCATTGAGAACCTTCTTTTTTTTTTCTTATGTGTTCAGAAATCTTTTATGCAGTATAAATGAAAGTGTTTTAAATGAGGAAATGACTCCAAAATTTATCCATTTCCACCCTATTATTTTACAGTTAATGAAATGGTCATTGATAATGGAAGTGGTTTGTACCTGTTAGTGGATGGCTGAGCCCATGTCCAATATTCTAGTCCAGGATTCCTTCTGCTGTACCGTTGGTTTCCCACAAGTTCTCCTCTTTTTTCTGAGAAACATCCATTCTAATCCTAGAACTTTTGTGCAATATATTAAATATTGACATTTTAAATAATGATTCTTTAATGCTATAGTATCTTTGCATGTGGTGTGTGTGTATCTATATAGAGAGAGAGATACACACACACACACATACACACACTGTGATTTAGAATGTAATGGGTCAATGAAAGTTTATTTAGATTTCTCTGTAATTAACTTCCAAAGTAAAACTTCCAGACTATGTTCCAGTGCATGTCAGAAGTAAATATGTTGATCACATCTTTGGTTGATTGTTATGGTTTTCTACTGCTGTTGTACTAATACTTTTCATCTCCAACTGGCTTTACTTTTTGCAGCTTTGAGCAGTAATTCAGTCCCCTACGCCTCCCTGATTGGCTCTGTGTCCTCCCTCTCTAGCCAAACCACCACTCAGTCCATATATGATAATAACTCCCTCCCACGATTCGCTCGAAAAGGTCTAAACATCTTTGTCTCTATTATTTTCTCTGTTAAAACACTGTAATGGATGTTCCACATCAGTCCATTTCCATTTCTGGATAAACCTAGAGTCTCTTGTGCTTTTGTATTTCCATTCTTTTCATTGGGGGTGCCTCATCTGGATAAGATCACCTTAATTATCAGACCACTGTCACCCATCTACTCCCTCTACAGAATGTTAATTAGTTCAATTTTAACCTCTATGTGGAAAAGTTCCAGAAATGAGCTCCAAAATTTTGGTCCAACTGCATAATTATATTATCAACAGAAAACTTCTAATTCCAAGCCAACTCATTTGTATTGGATCTTCTATTAAGAATTTAGCTGACTGGAATTAGACCTTCATAGCCATGGACATTAAAACACCACAAGTCACGGCATTGTGCTAAGGTGATAATCTGGGGATAGCAAAGTCGTTTTCTACTTAATTTACCAGAACCATTGAAAATTTGGCATTTGAGATGAAGGAAATTGCTGGGTGACTTCCAATAATGGCACAACTTCTAAAACACCTAAAAGTAATCACACGGTCATGTTGACTTACTGGTGAGACATTAGACAGCCCAACATTCTGCAAAGAGTCACAGTGACAACAAAACATCAACATGGCTTCCAGTTTGAGCCCCTCCCTCATTCTTTCCCATTTCTGTTTTTCACTTCAGCATCTTCTCTGGGGACATGCTAGTTCAGGTTTTTCTAGCCAGATGGACTTTGTGTCTATAAGACACGAGTCAGCAATGCTCTTTCATGGTACTCTTGCTAAAATTAATCAGAAAGAAATAAAATGCAAATCGTGAAAAGTGATAAGAGATTGGAAAGACACAGGATTCATCCAGATTAACTGTGGATTCTTTTTTAATGGAAAAAATGAAACTAATATATCTTCAGCTGGCAGACTGAACTAAGATGTATGGTCCCCCATTGCTGCTTTATTTCCTTTTTCCACCCCCTTTCCCTCCTTTTACCATTCACTTCCTTTCCTGCCTTCACTTACCATCAGTGGACAAAGATGTTTACACCCGAAGTAGATTGTAGGTTTTCTGGGGGTTGAATAATGGGGACCTGGGGCAAAACACCACAAAGTTATTAGTGTGGCCATTTATAAATAGCCAGGAAAAGGCTGCAACCCCAATATCTACAATCTGCTACTAGTGGGAACATTTTTGAAACTAAGTTTTGTGTCTGATTTTCTTGTCAGTGATTATCCTTGATGAACTGTGGTGCATGTCCCTTTTTGTGTCCATAAGTGCATGTGAATGTCAGTCACTTTCATGTCTTGTGAAATAGTAACGCAATCTTAATCTAGTGTATAGTGAATCCTGTAAAAAAAAACTGACCGTATTTTTATTATCCCTTTTTAAAAGTATATCAAGCTGTCCATTTCATTTTCTTTAACAAATTAGTTCTCTTTTATTTTATTTACACCATCATTTCCTTTGCAGGTTCAGATGATTCCGGTTACCCTGGTAACCTTCATTCTTCAAGTTAGTTTTCCTTGATTATGCATAAGTCACTTTATGTTTACTATCAAGCAACTACTCTTTCCCTTGTAGGCCTTTCTCAGTGTCTGTTTTCTTAATTCACTTTACACGTTTAATTCCATACAACTTCCATTTCACACAGTGCAGGAGAAGGAGTTTGAAATGACATAACAGTCATTACTCAAAGCAGAGGTTCACATCAAGCTTGACTGTCAGTTTTCTCCACTGGCTAACCTCATTGATTCATAGCACAATAACACTTTCTTTTACACTAGGACTGTTAGTTTGGGGATTATGCTTGGTGACTTTTCATTTGGCCACAAAATCCATCCTTCCAGAGCATGTCCTGCTTTGAGTAAGCAAACTGTCTGCCTGCTTTCTCACATAAAACATCTTTACTGCTCACATATTTTCAGGTCATTTCTAACTATAGTATTCTCTATATTTTGGAATAGTTAGTATCATTTCCCTGTGTTTTCAAATGTACCATTTCTTTTCTCTTAATAGGTATGGCTAGCCACCCTCCAATACCTATCTTGGAACTTGCAGATCACATTGAAAGGTTGAAAGCAAATGACAACTTGAAGTTTTCCCAGGAATATGAGGTAATTCAGCATGCTTATACTTGACAGTAATTTCATGACTTGCCCTGTCTCCTCCTTTTTGTCCACATTCTTGAAAATTAACTTTGTCAGTACTTTCTCCTTTAAATGACTAAGAATGTGATATAAAAATTATAATGAATAGCCAACTTAAAAGTGTCCGTACAAGCAATATCACAGTTGAATTTTTGAAAGTTTTTGAAGTTTGCATTTGTTCAATTTTACTTTATGAGGTGGATTTTATTTTTTCTGGTTTTAATTTCATAGAATATACTGAATTGATAAGCTTCCCGGAATACCAAACAGGTGCCAAATACACTGACTCATGGGTGAGAATCCTCACCTACAAAGAAAAGGGGATAAGTAGATTTCTCGATCAGTTTTACGTGGCCTGAAAACTATAATTATTTTGCACTCTACATGATTTCAACCTGCAGTCTAAATAATACTATAACTAATTATAAGATAATAATGTATTCCCAGAAACTTACCTGGTTTTGAAAGAATGATGACTTGACTGGTATCTTAACATACCAGAGTCCGTAAAAGAGATCTGTGAAAATTCTTGAAAATGATGAATAAAAAGGCTGTGTGTTTATGTGTGTGAATGTGTATGTTTGGATAATGTGGCATTTGTCAAGCAGAAAGTTGCAAAACTCAGTATCTCTGATATTCCCCAGCAACATGGACCCATAATAAAACCAATTTATGAGTTATTGATAACTGACCATCATTCTTTTAATAAGAATATTTATTCAAGTTTAATTTAACATTAGATTAAAATGTACAGGTAGCACTTTGTAGATGTACTAAACAATAAAATTGTTGGGTGCCTAAACAGCCCAATTTCTACCATAAAACGTTTCTACTGATTGGCTTAATGGAAATCTTAAAACACATCCCTATTACCACTCTTGGCTCTGGTGTGTCAACTTTGAAATGGAGAGGTTGGACTAGATGATCTTTCAGTCTTTACCAGCTCAAACATTCTGCCCTGCCACATTCAGTAAGAACCTAAGAGAAGCCCCAATCTCAAGCATATTAATGGGGTAACAATTTTGTGAAGAAGCTCCATGCAAAAAAATACAGAGCAATAAGGCCAAGGGCGATCTGGATATCTGCACAGCCTTCCTAAAGATCTTCAAATATTCAAATTTAGATTATTTTAAATTGCTGTAGTGACTAAGCAAAATAAATCATTGGTCTCCATGCCCCATCAACTTCAAGAAATGGACAGCCTTCTATTCTATTTGCATACTCCAACATCCTTGTTAAATATTTGATAGAACACAAAGGGAGTTTTCTTTGTTTATTTTCTTACTTATTGGTTAAGTTACATTTTCCTTCATTCTGTTCCAAGCATTCAGAGAGTATTTTCAAGTTTGGGAAATTCAAGCTGGATTGTGAATTGGCTTATTTTCTCACATGGTCTGCTTCTTATTTCTACCCTGTTCTTCCTCTTGATCTTAATGTCTCTTTTTAAATTACGCAGTATCCTTTAAAACAGTTTCTGTCATTTCTAGTTTGGGGATTGAAGCTGTAAGTTGAGTTTTAGAAAAGAAAACAAGGCATAAGAAGAATGCTAAATGTGTAAACATAAAGACTTAGTTAAGTGTCAGTTTTCACCAACTAGAAATCTTTCACATCCCCAACTTTCTCTTTATTTATATCATTATTCTTATTATTGTGCTATGTAATATTTTCTTCATATCCCTGCTTTTTAATATTTTATTTGTGATTCTGAATGATGTAATGGTCAGAAAAATAAGAGCTGATAGCTCACCCTGTTAATAAACCACTGATCCATTCTCTACCAATAGAACTTTAAGCCACAGGCAATTATATTTCCATCACTCAAGCAAACACTGAATGAAGGAATCAGTTGTATCAATTGGATACAATAAATGGGCTCCTTTAAATATGTACTTTCTTGAGAAATGCTCCATGTAAAGATACTCTAATGATATTCATTTAGCCATTAGAATAGAAGTGCTCCTCGAAAGTAGTTATGAACTGCATGCTGCCGATGCTTACATTAAAAACTCCCTCAGTGGTCGTTGACATGATAGCCCATGCTGGCTCTTTACCGTTTGTCATGGCTATGATCTGTGATTAAAGCTCCCTGGGCATGAACTGACTCTACTGTGCCCTAACAGCCATGAAGGAGATATTTAAGTGTTGTATTCATCTGTGATAATAGGATTAAGGCCTTTACATCATATTATAGGCCACAGAGCAACACTGAAGTTTTTTGGGTTTCCTTTTTTGGTTTGTTTGTTTTTGTTTTTGTTTTGTTTTGTTTTACTTACTGTCTTCCATATAAATTTGAATAGATTTTACTGGTTTTCAGCAAAAAAAAATACAGGAAAGGAGGCTTATATTATTTTCAAACACCTAATCATTTTGGCATAATCACTATGGATTAAGGTGTACTCATGATTCTCAAGATGCATGAAACTAAATTTGTCACTCTGATTCTAAGACTAAAACAGAGGTTAAAGGCCTGAAAGCTGTTTGCACTGATCCTGAGTTCAGAATAGGAGAAAATAAGTTTAGATTATAGCACCATGTTGTTAGATCATTTTAGAGACCTCCTTTACTTAACGGAAATTGAACTCAGATATCGAATACAATGACAGCTAGAAAAAGACAACTGAGAAACTTATGTAACCCCCATCTCTGATGGTATTTACAAACACTTTAGGTTTTCATTTTCTGTATGAGACTACAAAGTTTTGCTAGAATTTAAGGAGTGAGAATCTGAAGATGGCATCTACAATGCAGACAGTGAAGTCTCCCATTAAGTTGATATGGCTGTCAGTATCAATGCATTACGCTGGTGCATCTTTAGACTAAATCAAAATAAAATGATTGGTGTGCTTGCATTGTGCAGGTCTTCCAAACCAAGTCTAAGGTTCTCCATCTTTAAAGTGCCTAAGAATAATTTGGAAGCCTACTTAGAATGACGATTCCTGGGCCCAATCCAGGAAATGCTGGCTCGTTAGGTCAACCATGGTATCTAGGAATCTCCATTTTTAAAAGTACTTCAAGAGACTTTGATGCACTTTATCTAAAGACTTCACTTTGAGAAACATCATTAGTTTAAAGGCATGCGTTACAGAGTGTAAGTCTGCAATCTTCATTTCACCATATTCTGAGGTGGCAAATAAGCCAGTATACTTAAGATTTATTCGATAGGCAACAGAGTCATCATTATCACTGATGTAGTTATACTTAAACTACAGCCCACTAGAGTTTGCATAAGGGAAAACAAAAGCGGATTTGATTTATTATAGAACCAAAGGCTAAAATACAATTGTGCTTCGAGACCTGTCACCTGAAACTGGAAGGCTCCGGGGATTTCCTGAATTCCTCTCTGGAGCTCTCATCTTTGTGCATTTCTTTGGGATGGCTTCATTCTTCCCCCTATGTAGGCAGCCTTTTCTATTTCTTTAACTAACACAGAAAATACAGTATTTATCATATTTTTATGTGTATATAGGATTCCTAGAGAAAGATATACAATTTTCCTTGCCAAATTCCAAATGCCAGTAGATAATCCCCGAAATTTAACTGACTCAGTTTGTCGTAGGAACACACATTAGGACATAGCTGCTAACGGTTCATCCTTATATAGGTCCATCCTTGGGTTGGAGAGAGGGAAATTACCACAAACAGGGACTTCTGAGCTGGAAAGATAATTCAATAATAACCGACCACACTACTAAAGAAAAGCACTATGCCGAAAGCTGAGTGGAATATAAAATCTCTAAGAAACCTATGCTTCCAGGATGTCTAGTTGGTAAAGATAGATACATAAAAAATACAAAGAAGATACCAAGGTGTTCTGTCCTATATTGTGATTCAAGCAATGGAAGAAATTGTAACAGTGAGGTGGAGACAGTGGCCACTGGACATTTTCAGGGCAGGGAGGGGAGAGGCAGTCGAAATACAGAGGCTTTTTTGGGACTTGGGGGTTGTCATGAGTGGCATTGTGGCAACAGATGTAGGCCATTTTACATCAGCATATACCACGCAGAACTGTGTGGGAGAAAGGGTGGTCTATGATGTGAAATGCGGTCTATGCTTGGTGGCAAAGCCCCAGGATGTGTATATCCATAGTGGGTGATATCCCACACTGATGAAGGATGTTGGTGTGGGATGTTGTGGGAGGTGTGGGAGGTGGGAAACATGGGAATCCTTGTAATTTCTGAGTAATAATTAGGTAATCTAAGCACCTTTAAAATATATTATATATAAAATAACATTTATGTAAGAAAATAAAAAAATAAATAAAAATAAAATAAAATAAATAAAAAATAAATTAAAAAAAAAAAGATACCAAGGAACACATCTTAGGTGCTAGAACCTTAGATGCTAGAACACATCTTAGCATCTAGAATGCTAAAGGGATTCAGGAAATATATGAGTGAGACAGAGAACTTGGGTAAGTTATTGAAAATAGGGTGGTACTGGAAGGAGAACTTGGAAGAAGAGGAATGAAGATCAGTTTGTCAAGGGAAGGATCAAAGACACAGAGGAAAAGGATTCTGTGGTATTTTCATGCTCCAAGGATAATCTACAGACAAAAAGTATTGACATCACCTGGGAACTTATTAGAAATGCAGAATTTTAAGCCCTATCCCAGACCTACTGAATCAGAATCAGGATTTTAGCAAGGTAGTCTAACGATGTGTTTGCATAATAAAGTATACTTTGAGGAAGCACTAAGTAGATTTGTGCATGATGGAACCAGTTGTTTATGGTGAGAAGTTGGATGAGGTGAAGTTGGCATGTTAAAGAGGGACAACAATTATAATGGGATTTCATTGCCAAGCTCTCCAGTTTCAAGGCTGGGGTAGTTTAAAGGTGGAAGGGGCATGGGCTTTGGCCTTTGGATACACAAAACTTTGTATTTTGACATGAACACTTTGTATGGCAGTAGTCTTGGACAATTATGCCGTATGAGTTTCTCATCTGTAAAATGTGTTGCTATGAAAATTAGAGAATGTGTATGTATATGTGGATATATTCTAGCACATACAGAGAACTCAATGATAAAATGCTGGGCTAATTTTATATAGAGAGCCACTGAAAGATTTTTGTAGAAAATAAATTATGCTCATTTATTAAGCCTTTATTAAGCCTTCCACCATACCTATCCTTAAATAGCCTACTCATCAAACACATGGATGTCAGTGAAAAATTATAATAAGATACAATCAATCCTATGATAAAAGTTTTTATGATATGATGACAATTCAGAGGATATTTACAGTTGTTTCTTGGGAAATTATTCTCTTATCAAAGAAATAGAGATAATCAGGGTACAGGAAGAACAATTACAGGATTATAAAACTGTTCTTAGTTTAGGAACACATGTTCAAATTTTATGTCCAACACCATAAATTTATCATTACTTTTTATGCATTTGCATTTTAGCACCTCTGTAGGAAGTAAGAAGTAGAGTTACGTAACAAAAAATACAAAACAATAATACTGGTATTTATAATTGATTTTACCAGATATCTTTATTTCTTTATACCACTTTGAACCATTATCTAGCATACTTTCCTTCAGTCTGAAGAACTCCCTATAGCATTGCTTGTAAAGCAGATTTGATGGTAATGAACTCCCTTGGCTTTTGTTTATCTGGGCATGTCTTAATCTCTCCCTCATTTTTGAAAAAAGCCTTGCCAGACATAAAATTCTTGCTTGGCAATTGTTTTCTCTTAGTACTGTAAATATTCCAACCCATTGCCTTCTTGCCTCCAGGATTTCTCATGAGAAATCAGCACTTAATCTAATTAAAACTCCTTTGTACATAAAACATTGCTTTTCTCTTGCAACTTTCTTTTTTTTTTTTTTTAATTTGTTTTACTTTTATTGTACAATGGTGCAATATTACACAAAAATATTAGAAAGACTTTTGGAGCATGTGATGGTTTAGTTCCGTGGGTGAGTGTAAGTTTGCTGCTCGCCTCTTGCAACTTTCTGAACTGTCTCCTTGTTCTTGGCATTTGACAGTTTGATCATTATGTGTTAGGGCAAATTTCTCCTCAAGTTTATCCTGTTTGGTGTTCTCTGGGCTTCTTGAATGTGCATATTCATATCTTTTGCTGGGTTTTTGTAGTTTTCTGTCATTATTTCTTTGAAGATTTCTTCTACCCCTTTCTTCTCCTTCTGGGATCCCATTATACGTATATTAGTATGTTTAATGGTTCCCACAAGTCACTTAGGCTAGTTTTGCTTTTTATAATTCTTTTTTTTTTTTTTTTTT